>JAKSZP010014610.1:0-161234 GCA_022478985.1 Massospora cicadina | reverse complement strand
TGGCCATCAACTTCCCCGGTTTAATACAATAGGTCCCTCGTCACCTATTCTCAAGCTTATAGCAAGTTACCAGCCCCTACATTTAGGATTCCCAGCTCTCCCCGCTGTCTGCTTGCTGCGGGACATTTTACCCCATCCATTTTGGTACGTTTCAGAGGAACTATTGCCCTCAGCTACCCTATCCCAATATTGTTGAAGAAGGACGGTGAGAAAGCAATTGCATGGGCTGTGAACCATATGATTGATAGAATCATAGAGCTGGCTACCGTGACCCTTCCTGTTAGACCTGTTTTGTGTCCATGTAAGGATTCAATGCGTTTTGTTATTTTATCTAGAAGTTGATTTTCCATCATGGAATTAGCGTAGCCTCCTGATTCTAACCATACCCCCAAGTGACGAACAGGTCCAGCTGTTTGCTTGGTGGTGAAGGGAAGTTTCAGCGGGGTCATTGCTGATTTTCGCCTCCTATCTCTGGTGAGGAGTCTTGGTGTTGTATTAGTTTGTTGGTCCTAGGTAGATGGCGTCCAAAGGGTCTGATATTTTCCCAGAAGTATAATTTCCGTTTTCTCAGTGTTAAGTGATGCGTTACTTATGGCTTATTAATCTTGTATTATCTTCTCAATTTCGCAATCATCCTGATTGTTGGACATGCCCATCGCACAATCATCAGAGAAGGCCATCATTTTGATTGGTGGTTGGCCCTTGACATTGATTCCCTTGAGAAGTGTATTTATATTCTGGATTAGAGGGTCTAAGCTAAAATTGTAAAGTAGAGGGCTTAAGGTGTCTCCTTGTTTGAGTCCTCTCTGTAGGATGACTGGGTTGGTTTAAAAGCCTGCTCCCCGCATAGCCATGATAGCAGACTATGTGAACAACATCACCCGGTTTATGAATCTATCTGTGAGTTTAAATTTTGAAGGCAGGCCCTAAGATATGTCCAGTTCACCCTGTCGTATGCCTTTTGTTGGTCTAAAAAGACAAGTGCTCCAGAAATTTTGGACTGGCAGACATTTGCAACTGTGTGGATGTTGTCCCATATGGATATTCTTAGAACAAATTTATATTGTGATGGGGATATCGCGTCAGTTGCAATTTCTCCTAGTCGTTTGGCCATGATTTTTGTGAAAATTTTGGTATCTGTGTTGGTTGGAAAAATTTAAGCGCCAGGTGGAGAGGTCTAGTCTGTCTCCTTTTTTGAACAAAGTGACATTGTAGGCCTCTTTGCCTCCAGGTAGGAGGCATGTTTCCATAATACACTTATTCATTGAAGCTAGAAGAATGTTAGATATGTTAGCAAGATTTTATGTAAAATTCATAGGGAATCCCATCAGGTCCAGGGCATTTCCCTCTTGGTGCACCGCATACTACTTCCCATAATTCCTCGTGCAATATTAAGTTGATTAAATTGTTATTTTGGGCCGCAGTATAAATATGTGTGCTTGTAAGATTTTTTTATTTTTTCTAGTTCAACTGGTTTGGATTTATACAACTTTGTATAAGCCTGTGCACTTTGGTCACAACTTCTTTGGGTGTTTCCACTATGGATTTATCTGATTGACAGACCTGTGTGCAAGCTATTGTATTTTTCCAGGCATGGAATTGGCGGAAAAAGTATCTCAAGCAAGTTTCTCCGTCTCTTATGTTTTTGGCTTTATATTGAACTCCAGCTTGGTTTTGGTGTTTATGGATCAGGGTGTTTATCTGAGCAGAAACCTCCGCCCATTTGCGACCCCATCCAGGGCTGTATCCTGTGCATGTGACGTTGTTTTCTAGGTATTTAATTTCTTTCAAGGTGTGCTTGATAATGGCTGAAGCTGCCCTGTGTCTTCTAGACGATATATGTTTGATTTGTTGGGTTGTTTTTTTTAAGTTTTCCCAGGTGATTAGTGGGTCCAAGCAGAAAGGTGTTTGAAAATCATGGGTTGAGGATACATCCTCCATCCAGGATTGAAATTCTGAGTCAGCTAAACTTTCTGGGCGTATTCTGCACCATCTGGATGCTTAGGTACTTGGTGCCGCCAGTTTGTAGGACACCAAAACTAGCCGATGGTCAGAAAAATCAATTTTTGTAGTTTTAAACCTTTGAATTTGGTGACAGAAAATTTTAGGCGTGAGTATTAGGTCAATCTGTGACATAGAGACAAGAGTACTGTTGTGTACATGTGGGCGTGTAATGTTTTGTAGCAGGGGTAGCCTTTTTGGTAGTGTACAACATAGTACCAGGGTGGCCTTTAGTACTTGAAGTTCCACTTGCCCTTGTGGTATCTCCATTGTGTATGGCCATTGGTCCATATCTGGATTAATCCAGCAGTTCATGTCTCCCATGATGAATGTACTTGTTGGTAGATTTAGTTGCGTTAGGGCTGTTAAAAATTCTCTTCAGTCAGGTGCACAATTTGGGGCATACACACTGGCTATTGTGTACACTTCAGTGTGCCTGAGAAGGTTACAGCAAGTACGCAGCCATCCTGGAATTAATTTTTATTGATAAATTTAAAGTTTTGGTTTGCGCATACTATAACCCCACAGTGTTGCATCCAAAATGATATTGTTGGGAGGAGCATTTTTCCCATGCCTCCTCCTCTCCCCATGGACAGTGGATTTTGTGCACCGCCCGGATATCCACAGGTGGGTTTCATAGGAGACTCAACTTCTTGGACTGGGACATTAAGGCCTTGAGTCCCGCTATGTTCAGTGTCCCTATCTCTACTGAGACGCCCGATGCGCCTCAGGAATAGTAAGCAGGGCCCCCCAGCCCTACTCCCTCGCTCACATTACTCTCCAATGCATCTCTGCTGTGGAGAGAATAGCCATGAGTAGGAGTTGGGGTGTATTCTGCCCCTTTCGTCACTGCTGTTTTCGCTCCTCTCTTGGCTTTGCTTGGTTTCAATTTATCATTGTGGTGCACTTGTGTTCTTTTATTGACCGCATTATTTTCTTGCACATTCCATTTTTGATTTCCCTACAATTGGGTTAATTTCCACAATTTCAGGGGGTGCGCTGATTTCCAGTTTTGCTGCATTCATTTCCAAATTGGGTTCCACCAAATTCAATCTGGTCAGATTAGTGTTTGGTTTTCCGCGGGATTTTATTGGTTCATTGATTCAAATTCATCCATTTCTTCCTGGATCTATTTTAGTGATATGGATGGTTCTGCCGAGGCCTTTGCCTTGTCCATGGCCAGCTTGCGATCTTGTTTGGCTATTTTTGTTCTTTTGGGGAAATTGGGTCAGATATTATAGATTGCCCATGTTCTCCCCAGTTGAATGCTTGTGTTGTATCCGTGATTTTGGCATACTCTGAGTCATCTTCACCATCTCCTCCTCATAGAATTCCATTTCTCTCAGGCCTTCTTTTATGGGGCAAGCATGAATCTTGTGCCCAAAGGCCTGGCAGTGGTTGCATATGGGGGGTGCACTTTCCACTGTTGCGCGGAACAGCTGGGATTTCTTCCCATCAATGGTGAAGGATGCGATTTGAGGGATTTTTGTAATATCCTCCACTACCTCCTGGTTTGGGGAAATAATTGCAATTGCCTTCCCAGTGCTAAGGGTTGGCATCAGCTGGAATCTTTGCAACTCAAATTGCTTGATTTCTCCATAGGCTTCAAAGACTTCTTTGAGATGTCTTTCAATTGCTGTGCACGCCAGTGTGGTCAGAAATAATCAAAAATTATAAAAGTATATTTAGATTCTGTACAATGGGTGAATTTGGATAGTACCAAATGCTGTCCATCAGGAAGGCGAGTACTACTCTGACCTTCACTGCTTCATTCGCTTCTTCTGCAGTTTCAAACCCAAGATCTACCCAACCTTTGTGGATAGTATGGGTTGTTAAGTACACCGCGTGTGGGAAAACCTTATGTTGGGCTTCTCTGGACTTTTCCCAAATTTTCAATGTTTCTACGCCCAGGAAAACTCATATCCCATGTTCCACCGACTAAAGTGGTTGCAATTTTTGATACTTCCATATAACTGCAGTATTTTAACAAAAAATAAAAAAAAACCCGCGGGGGGCGCCACCTCATGTTTTTTGTTTTTACTGAGATTTTTGTTTGTATCTGTGCGCTTGGTACCTTTGGGTGGTGCAGATCCAATCTGTTGATTTTTAACATGTTCGCCCAACTCTTTGCTTTATTACTCATACTCATCTCACCTGGTATTGATTATCAAATTGTGCTGTTTGAATTATATTGTATTAGTAAAAGTGATTGCAACAAGAAAGAAAAGTAAAACAGTTTAAATACTGTTTGGTCAAATATCAAATGGGATTATTTTTTGTTAAAAACCCCATGCTCCTAATAAAAACAATAAAATCAAAGTTTTATTAGTGAATTTTTATTAAATTATATTAAAAATTTTGTAAGATTCAGCGGCATAAGCACCAGCGAGCACCCCTAAGCTGGATTCCTACAATGATTGCTAAAAGCGGATCAATTTTTTATCTAAGTATTAGTTAAATATAAAAAATAGAATTATAAGCTAAAAGCTGGCCAAATTAACTACAACTGTTTTTTAAGCCCATTTTCTGTTTCATTTCTTCCAATTTAGATTTGCTTAATTTGCCTGGCCATTCCATTGCATTTGTTTCCATAAATTGACATCTGCCTCTATTCCAAAGAAGCTGCACCTGATTGATATACTGTCATATCCTAAGCTATAGCCCATCAAGCCTTCAGATATGGGTCAAAAGCCTATCAGAAGACTAAAAATGGGATTAATATAGAAGGTTCAGTAGCCTCATAGCAGCCAACAAAACAAGAATAAGTCTGATACCAAAGATCATATATTAGGCGTACAACAGAATAAGGAACTAGTTTTCATGTTGATGAGAAACCCAGCACTAATTAAAGAAACAGATAACTACAATTTCTTCTGCAATTAGATTTTGATCAATGTTATGCCTAATATTTAACACTTAGAGTTTTAACCAATATTAAAATGAGGCTGAAGACAATATGCCTAATAAAATAATATTTTTTTGATTTCAAATGTTACTTTATGGTATTCTGTCTTCATACATATATATCTTGTTAAAAAGCTTTTTTCCCAGTGCTTATATTAACTTATTATAACACATCACAAAATTCTGGTGCTCACTACAGGTGGCACTTTTAGGCAACACTATACTCAAAACCATAAAAAATCCAAGAAATAAGCCACTTTGCCATAAGCTTCAGAGATAATATCCACATTAGAATATGAATTTTAGCAGGCTGTGAGGGGAATGTCTATAGCTTTCCCAGAAAATACCATGGATAAACCCAGGGTGCACGCACCTAATATGGTTTAGAAAGCTTCAAGGTCTAAAAAATAAGCCCAAGTACCGCCATAAGGAGGTATTCTGTAAGGCTAACATAAGGGAATATAAGGTGGATAAAACAATATATATAAGCAAAGTTTTTGTCGAAGGAGACAGCCAATAAAAGAGATTATTCTGAGCAAAATTTAATAAAAAGGAAAATTGGGGATTTGTCCTCAATCCATCTGTTGGACTAGGAAATGACTCTACCCAACAGAACGAGTCCTCACTCATGGTATTTCATACCTCAGGTAAGTATAAATTCGAATCTTTGACAATAACCAAACTTTCAATTATTTTTAACACCAAAATTTTGTGAACAAATTAATCCACATTTCGAAGTTACAAAGAAAACATACTGTCTTAATTCAATATACAAAGGGCAATTTTTGACCCCGTTGCTGTAATGTGTGGGTCCCATCACACAATTCCTGGGGGAGAACTTGAGCCTTCTGTCCTTAACCCAACGCTTACCTATAGTAAGTTTTAGGTAAGATATAATGGCCAAATTCACTTCTCTCGATGACCATATCCTCCTTATCCTTGTGATCCACTCCCACATTTATGTCATTTAACTATGTCATTATCTTCTCGCTTTCTTTGGAAGCTGCCCTCCCCCAGAGCGTCAGCTAGCAAGAAGTTTATTGTGGACCAGGGGTAGCTTCATGGCTGCAATTTTAGCGGTGAACCTGGACCTACAGCATTAAAGAAATGCTCATGGAAAGCGGTAATAAAGCTATTTTTGTGAGCGCAATTACAATCTGGGACCCAACTATTTTCAGCGGCATCAAACCCTTTACAAGCTACCAGGTGCTGAAATTCTGGCACTTTGGTGTTCACAGGTGCTTTTGGCTTGAGATTCAACAATATAGCGAATGCTAGAGTATTAAAACTTACAGCCGTTGTTGAAAATTTTGAGGAAAAATAACCACAAATAAATTTTAGCTTTTTAATGGGTTTAATTATAATAGATAATGAGGGTAAAAGCGATCCTATATTAAAATGTCAACTCCAAGTATGTATCACCAAATGAAGACTAAAAACAAGATTGGCAAGCAAATTTGGTATAGGCAGAGGGTATCTCAATTGAAGTAATTAACGATTTGACCTATCAGATCTCCTAAAAAATATTTTCCTTGATAAGGCTAATTTTAAGGGTTGAGTTGACAGCAGGGATGATAAACGCATGCAATAATGTCTTGATATAATTTATATAATCAGCCATCTTTAAGGATTTTTATCTCAACTGATTACCAGAAAACCTAGGAGTTAATTGGTGGTTAAATATTAAATTCTTTGGAACCCCATTCAGGTCTAACAGGGGCGGTTTTCCCTTAGGCGATAGCACTTAATTTAAGTTACTGTATGATCAGACTTTATAGTCAGTTTGACTATTCTGTCAAGGATTCAGTGTATCCATAGTAACAAAAACCCAGCTATTCAGCTGGGGCTAGGAGCAAAATAATTACTCTAATCTAATAGATCCCACCAAGAATTAGACTGGACATTATTAGTAAAATTTGAACTGCTCTTCACTGAGACATTCTTTACGACTAGTCAAAAATACAATTGTCTAATATTACCACCTTCAAGAATTTTGGAGGGAGAATAGGGGCATAAAAATTGACCATGCACTATGTTTTTAGTGACTTCAGAGGCAAGAGATTTAATGGAATATTCGTCACCCCTCTTAAAAATGACCACAAAAGGTCCTTTCTAAATGAATTCAAGCTACACACTTTGGGCGTAATGTGGTAATAGTAGTATTGGACTAAGTCAGATATTTGAGAGGTGGGCAGAGGTGATCTAAGCTCATTAGCTGCTTGGACCTCTTTAGAGACAGTTTTTACTAAGTTAGTCATGGAATCAGATTTTAATTTGAATGATGTGTTGGGCTAACCTCTTCATGGCCTTGTCAGGATCATCAGTCCTAGAAGAAAAGCTAGCTTTAGCAAAAAGAGTGGGTTCCATGTTCTCAATCATATAGAATGCATAAAAAAGACATTTAAAGGATTTGGTAAGACTTATATGATATAACATAAGGGCACCTGGAAAAAACTTATCCCAGTGTAAAGGGTCTGAAGTAATCAGTTTTTGTATAACAGATACCAAGGTTCCATTTGCTCTTTCTACGGTACCATTTGTAGAAGGTTTGTGGAGCCAAAAAGAGTTTTTAGGCCCCCATTGAGGTAGCTAAAATCTTGACCACTTTGGAGGTGAAATTTTTCCTATTGTCACAGAATAGTACCTGGGGACAGCCATGGAGAGTGAAAATATTCTGGTGAAGGAAAGTTGCAGTAGCTTTTGCAGTTTGTGCTTGTAGAGCCACAGCTTCAACCCATTTTGTAAAGTGATCAATTCCTAATACTATATCGATTCCCACTGATGGTCTGGAGTTGAGGACAAATAACATCTAGGCTTACATGTGGAATGGTTGTTGAGGGGTAGTAGGTTGGTACTGATACTTGGTCTTGAAACCGGATTGCTTCTTGAAGGTTAGGCAGTCATACAGGACTTTGATTGTGAATTCCATAATTCTCTCCCAGTATTACCAATCTTTAATCCAATCATAAGTTTTTTCACTCCGCCATTCCCAAGGGTAGAGTGGGCCTCCATATTTCAGGTACTCGTTCTGAAGATCGAATTTAGGGCAACCAATATGCTCCTACTTTCTGTATAACTTTCACTCTCCATTTTAGTGTTGTGGGAATGTCACATTTGCATGTTCTTGAAAGGTTCATCCTCATAGTCCTAGACATCAGGGGGCTTAAGGAGGCCATGTAATCATTCCGCTTCACTATTATCTAGTGGACAGGCAGCCAAGTCAATCCATTGAAGTTCATTTTGCGAGTTCCAGCTTGGTGTTCAAACCCCATATCATAATATTAGAGCTTCAAAGCTCAATGAGCCAAACGTTCAGTAGGATCCTTCATATTTTGTAACCATCTCAAAGAGGCGTGGTTGGTAACCACGGTGAAGTTAATTCCATATAAAAAGGGGTAGTAATGTTTAAAGCGAGCAAGACAACAAGTCACTCCTTTTCTGTGACGCTGTAGTTTTGTTCATCTTTTTGATAGCTTCCTGAAAAAAGATATGGGGTAATCCGCGCCAATTTAATCCAAGAGGTTCACAATGGCTCCAGCGGCGTAATCAGAGGCATTGGTAAACAAAATGAAAGTTTTACCATAGTCCAAATGATTTAGGATAGGACTCTCTCAAGCAATATCATTAGCATCTCAAATGCAGTCTTTTGTTCAGCAATCTAATAGAAAGGAATTTTTTATCTGATAGTCAAATGAGAGGCTCACTGAGCTAGGGTGAACTTTTGGAAGAGTTGATTTTAATACCCCATCACGCCCAGAAACACTTGGAGATCACGTAAGTTTTGGTGAAGAGGAATTTTTGAAATTGTTTAAGCTTTTTATTGTAAGGATTGAATCCTTTTTGTGAGATAGCATGGTTAAGAAAATCTAATTTTTTTAAAGAAATCTGAGAATTTCAACTTAATGTTGGACGCACACAGGCTTTAAAAACTCCTTTAGATGCATAGAAATTCTCGTTGAAAGTTGTATAGAAAACCATGATGTCATCAATATAGACTATTGCACAACTTAGCACATGATATCGTAAGATATGATCTATTAGTCATTAAAATGATGCAGGCGCTATATACAACTCTTGAGGTAACAGAGTGGTCAGTGATAAGCCTCCACTAAAAATGAGAGCACATTTATCCTGATCTTACGAGGAAAGATCCATTTTTCCAATATCTGCTGGCCAAGTTCATAGCAACAAAGTACTTGAAGCCAGAGAGTTGTGCAAGAGCTTCATTGCATTATATATAGATTAACTATCTTTTTATGTGAGGTTTTTCGGTCTTTGGTAGTCCATAACTACCCCATTGACCTCCGTTTTTATTTTTATGAGCAATAGAGGAGATGACCAACGTCTTTGGGAAGGTACTAGAAATCCAAAGTCTAGTAGCTGTTTAACTATGTCCTCATTTGTTGCTCTTCAACTTTCAACCTCTGATAAGGCTTAAATTGGATAGGACTGGGATCACCCAAATTAATTGTGTGGCTCCAATCCTTCATGTGCCCATAACCAGTGTCAGTTTCAAAAAATATTATTGTAGGTATCTAATAACTATTGAACTTTTTTAGCTTGTCTGAGGTTAGTTCATCTGGAATATAAACGTTACTCAGAGTAAATAACAGTGTGTCAGTAGGTAAGCTCATATCTAACATAGACCCAATGCTGTGAGCTTTTTTTCAATATCCTTAAATGGAAATAACAGACCTTTTCCTATCTCCTGATGTTTTTTCATGAAAAAGGTCCGTATTGGTAATATTCCACAACAGAATATAATAGGTCGCTGGTAGGAAGGATCTAGGATTCCAGGTAAAATACCTGTGGCTGTAGAGGACCAACTCCATTAATGTTTGTTATGTGAAATAAGCAGTTCCTGGAAATTTGTAAAGTAACTTTGGAGTCAAACACCCATTGTTCACTTGAATTGATTAAGATCTCTTCTGAGGCATAAAAAGAATGCTCTCTAATTTTTTTAGTACTAGATGGTCCCAACCTGAGGGGGTTTCATTAATGTTAAAAATTATTTGAGGTGGGTCGACCTTTGGACAAATATACCACACTGAGAATGTTTTCTAACCAGTACAGGTTTCAAACTCAAAACCTGCACTAGGGGTGGAAGCAGTTTTACCTGCTCGGCTAACCACCCTTAAGGAATGCTCTCTAATGTGCCCACTGAATTTGGATACTTATTTGTATTTCACCCTGACTTTGTATATTTCAGCATTAAAGCAGAAGAAGAGTAATTTACTTAGCAAGAGTATTTTTTTTGGTAGGTTTTTATTTTCGAAAATCAGAGAAACTTAATAGTCAAACAGGGAGAGAAACCCCTGTTCCATGTTGATGATTCTGTTGTACTTAAGCAAAAATTGAGTGTCAATAAGCATATCACAAGTATTTTTATCCAAGGCCACAGCCGGTGCTGATATAATAAGCTTCCCAGATCTGAGGGTTAAAGAGGAGTATGCTTCCTGATAGCGCGAGTACTTTTGGGACCCGCAGTTCCATACTCTTGAGAGATTTCCAGGTCAGCCGCCATCTTAATCTTCTTGATAAGTTTTGAGGAGAATACATTGATTGGGGAACCAGTGTCAAGGATGGCCATAACCCATACCTTGTTGATGACGACCTCCACCTTGGGTAAAGTTCCACCAATATCAGGGTGAAGATTTAGAATCTCCTTAAGATGGAAAGTGGAGGCAAGTTTTTGAGCTGTCTCAGGATACCTGTCTTTAATGGATTGTAGAGTATGAACACGCTGAATAGGTTAGATCAACAAGGCAATGAACTTGTCAGCATCACAAATGCATTGATAACCTCAGGGCACTTCAGAACTTGGCCAAGATAGATTTCATCATATATTATGTCCTTATTTACTCCCTCAGAGTTTAGTAATTTGGTATCCTTACTTCAACTGGGGCTAATAGGACATAATATCCAACGCCCTTTTAACCTCCATCATATTCGTCATCAGTGAGGGTTATCTATGCAAGTCAGAGGAGAGATATGAGGGAGGTTAGAGCCAGGCACATCAAGTTTATCGGCTTTCTTCATATGACTTACCTTGTCAAAATGCCCTTCTTTGTTGCAGTGGATGCCCTTAGGGTGCGCAACTACTGTTTAGACGTTGGAGAAGGCATTTTATATTCAATGGGCTTTGGCTTGAGAGCTTTACTGCTGGCTTAAAGATCTCAGGCTCAGCCTCACATGGTGGAATGATCTCTGTCTTGAGCTACACTGATGGAGCAGGTCTCAAGAGGCCAACAGCCATAGAAGTGGCCATGGGGGTCTTTGTGGACCCCTTCCTCTGGGATATGGTTGAGAGACCCTTAATGAACAAGGCTTGGGGCTTTGACAAAAGTCCCTAAGTAGTCTCAAGTTAATGAAAATTGGCCACTGCTAGCAGAGCTTCCCTAATATTTTGAACATCCTGAAATGAGAGTTTCACTGAACTAATGTGCTCAGCAAGGAGGAAGAGGAGCCAATCCAGTCAGGATGACAGGGATGGCATCATCAAAGGGTAATATCTTTGCAAGTAACATGGCTGTGCTTCACTATAAAACCGGTCAATGAAGATGGCAACTGAGTTTCCCTTTTGCATGCTAGGTCACATAAAGGCCTGTATTTTCCTACTTGAAACCTGCTTTGAACCAAATTTCCCAATAAGTGCTTACTTAACCTCCACCCAGGTACTAGGGGTATCCATATGAGAAAACATTACCTCTCAAGGTGTATGACTTAGGCAAGGGAGGATGTCCTGATTTCAGGTAATTGTTCATCCCTTTTATAAAAGATTCATAGATGAAGAGAAATGAGGAAATGCTACCCTCACTCAGGGTAAACTTATCTCTAAAGAAAGTTTATGGATAGCAGGAGTGGCCCTGTCAGGCAGACGGCAAATAGAAAATAGACTGGCCTACCAGCCTGAATGCCGGAGAATCCAAGTGGTGGACCAGAATGCCAGGGGCACTGCTGCTGGTATGACAGTTATGGAACTGGAAGGGAAGTTAAATCTCAACCAATAAAAAATGGAAATTTGGGGGAGGGCGTTTTTTATTGGGAAATTTAAGTGAAGAGAATTAACCAACAATTTTCTCAGGGTGATGAGCCCAATTAAATAGTCATCAATTTTGGGGAGGGAAAATAAGTCGGGATCAGGTTCCACAAATTCGACCTAAGTGGTGAACTATTTGGGAATATGCGGGTTAGTTCCCTAGGGACTGACATTGCAAAATTCAGCGATGAGCTGAGTTTCAGTCAGTTTGACTTAAGGGGTGAACTATTTGGGAATAGGAGGGGGGAAGATTTTTGATCATCATGTAAACAGAATTTGCAACCGTCGGGCATTCTGACCAATAGCTCAGCCTTCATACCTTTTTGACCATTTGAAATCTGAGTATCCAGCTGATTGCCGCTTAAATTAGTTGCAATTAATTCCATTTTGGTGATCTCAGCGCATATTTTAATAATTCATCATGACAGTTCTGCTGAGGAGAGTGCAAGTACTGAAAGTGGGATCTGAAGCTGAAGGACCATTTTCCAGCGCTCGTCTACCATGTGAGTGAGATCGCCCTGAGTAACGGGGGTGTGGCCATCCTCTTTGGTATTTTCTTGCTTAGGAACAGAAAGTTGGCCCAATTAATGCCCAGCGGATTTTCCTCGGGACTTACATCACCCTTTCCTTTTTCCAAGAGAAGAGCATCATCAATGGGAAACTGTATGAGAGCCACCTTCTTGTGCGCCTTGGGTGACTTGATCGCCATTACTGACGTAGGTTTTTGGGAAAATGGGAAAGCTCAGGGGGGGAGATGTGGGATAATTCATCCAGGTTCATACAATTCGCACAATTGCGCATCTTGCCCCAACTGTTCTTATGGAAGGAATGTTGCAATTTCTGGAATGCCAGTATAACTTCTTCCTTGGCCTCTTCCCCATTTGCAATGATAATCAGTTCCATAGGAATTGCACCTTTGAAGGGCGACAGCCGGGAAACTACTGGGCTTTGGAGGACAAACTCATTGCAAGTTGAGATGTCAGACTCTACTGACATGGGCAAGGTAGCCATGGCAACTATGGGGCATAGTTTTCCTTTAGTTTTTGAGTGGTATGGGGCTAATGTTGGCAGGGATAATCTTCTTTACAGCCTGATTCAGTTGGAAAGAAAAAGCCATTGTTTCACCAATATCTGCGAGAAAGGTGTAAATGGTAAAAGATTGATAGTTGGTCAATTATGTCAGGCAGATGGCAAGTAGAAAATAGACTGGCCTACCAGCCTGAATGCTGGAGCATCCAAGTGGTGGACCAGAATGTCAGGGGCACTGCTGTTGGTATGAAAGTTATGGAACTGGAAGGGAAGTTAAATCTCAACCAATAAAAAATGGAAATTTGGAGGAGGGCGTTTTTTATTGAGAAATTTAAGTGAAGAGAATCAACCAACAATTTTCTCAGGGCGATGCATCCAATTAAATAGTCATCAATTTTGGAAAGGGAAATTAAGTCAGGATTGGGTTCCGCAAATTCAACCTAAGTGGTGAACTATTTGGGAATATGCAGGTTAGTTCCCTAGGGACCAACATTGCAAAATTCAGCGTTGAGCTGAGTTTCGGTCAGTTCGACCTAAGAGGTGAACTATTTGGGATCAGAGGGGTAGTTCTCTGGGGGTCAACATCGCAATATTTGGTGACGAGTCAAGTTGCGGTCAGGTCAAACTAAGAGGTGAACTATTTGGGAATAGGAGAGGGGAAGATTTTTGATCATTGTGTAAACAGAATTTGCAACCGTTGGGTGTTCCAACTGATAGCTCAGCCTTCATACCTTTTTGACCATTTGAAATCTGAGTATCCAGCTGATTGACGCTTGAATTAGTTGCAATTAATTCCATTTTAGTGATCTTGGCGCAAATTTTAATAGTTCATCGTGACAGTTCTGCCAAGGAGAGTGCAAGTACCAAAAGAGGGATCTGAAGCTGAAGGACCATTTTCCAGCACTCGTCTACCATGCAAGTGAGATTGCCCTGGGTAACAGGGGTGTGGCCATCATCTTTGGTATTTTTTGCTCAGGAACAGAAGGTTGGCCCAATTAACGCTCAGCAGATGTTCCTCGGGACTTACAGGCCCCATGATGATCTTGAATAGGGACGTTGTTTGAGCTTCTCAGGGCACAACAGAGATTTTGCCAGTTGCTGTTATAAAGTGGCTATTCTTGGGTCACATTCAACAGGGAGGTTAGGAGGGCTACCTACCCAAACAAACTCCAATTTTAGTTAAAGGATTGTGGACTAGGTTCCCCTGTAGTGAGCACCACTTGTTGGAATCCTGGCATATTATTGATCACTGGTGATTAATCACATGATCTCAAAATTACTTCTGATTAAAGTGTGCTGAAACTCTTAACAGCTGTCTAAGTGTTTTGAGGTAAAATTTAAATCACAATAAACTTAGTTTTTAATTTTTTATTAATCCCAGAGATGGGGGTAAAAGCGATCTCTTTATTTAAATAATGCTTTCAGTAGGTATGGTACTTAAAGGTTAAAGATGAAAGGAGCGAGATAATTTGGAAAAGTCTGTGGTTAGCTAGATTTGGAAAGATGACAATTCAGCTTATCAGAACCCTTTAAAAGAATTTTGCCTTGATGGGGCTCTATATTTGGGTAATAGGTTGACAGAAGGTATGATAAATCCATATGGTGGTGATTTAATATTTGATATAATCCAGCCTCTTTAAACATCTTCGTCACCACCAATTACTGGATATCCTAGTTGGTGATTGGTGGATAAATTATTTTCACCTTCTAGAACCCCTTCAGATCTATATTAGTAGGTTGTTCTAGCTTCATGAAGGTGTACTAGATTCAAGTTAGTGCATGGGCGGACTTTTAATTTAGTTCACCTATTCCACCGGTGGTTTGAAGTAACCCCATCAGCCTGATTGGAGCTATCTGGGGGATACCGGTAGTAAAATCATTTGTTTACAATTTAAATGATTCTACCAAAGATTAGATTGGGGATTATAAGTATTATCTAATCAGTTAAGTTCCAAAACAAATTTACTAACTAGTTGTGCATCCAGCTGTCTGATAAACTCATAAATTTATGCAGGCAGGTTTTGAGCCCTCAACAGGTCAGCTCAAGCTGGGCGGTGCAACTATTGGTTAGCTTGGTGAAACTGAATTTACCCATCTCATCTGACAAGGCCCTGATCAAGACCCTAGGGTCAAGTGGGGCTCCATCCACTCCGAGCATGCATCCTTGAGCCACATTGCATAGTTGATCCTATAAGGTGGTTAGAGATGTTAAACATCCTTTTTCCCAAAAATTGTGAGGGTCACCAGGAGTAGGCACCACGGGACCAGAAGGTCCTTGAGGCCCATGGGGACCTTATGGCCCCTAGGCCCCTCAGGCCCTTCACTACCAAAGGTGATTTCATGATAGGTTAACCCCTTGTAGTGCTTCTGGTGATCCTGCACAAGGTCCTCAACTCGTATGAGGCGTTGATTGATGCAGCTTCAGGGAGTTGTACATTATGATGAATCTTAGCCTTAAATTAGCCATAAATTCCACTATCTAACATAACAAGTTAGCTGCAAGCTGTATTGATCAACTGATGGTTATTGATTTTGCTTTCCAATTGTCAAGGATGAAGGGGGAGGCCAGATTATAGATTTGACAAGGTTGGCATGTAGGTTTTGAGTAAGCCCTGGCTATTGGGAGACTTTTTGGTGATGCAACCCAACTATCTGTAAGAGGTGATGTATAGCAGAATAGACAAAGCTTGGGATATATTGTTTGGTACCCAAAGTCAATTTTCCCACTGGATATAGAGCTGAGGTATATTTATAATGCATCATGGAATGCGCTGGAGAGGTTCAGGATCAACTGGAGTGGCCTCCTACAGAGTAGATACCATCTAGTAATCGTTGGATAACCTTGGTGAGGTCCTCATATTGAGTTAATACCGATCACCATAAATGGAGGGAAGAGTAAACTGGAAGGTGGCCCAAATCATAGCTTTCAGGTGGCATAGAATTACTTCATTTTGCAAGATGTTAATCCATTGAGTACACTTCTCAACCAATGGGCGGGTTCATTTTATTGACTGCTACTATTTGCTGTTTTCATGGTAGATATTTTACTGTCAACCAATCAACAGGTTGATTTTATTGACTGTTATTATTTGCCATTTTCATGATATATAACTTACTTGGATAGCTTGAAGAACCTGTAGCGAGCACCATTTATCTTGGTGTAACAGCTCTCTTGATTGTTACTGAAGTTCAAAGATGAACATGAAGCTGTAAACTAGTGGAGAGGCTGATAAAAGGATAGGGCAAACATAGACCCCTTCATTGAGTTATTAATAATAAAATCTATAGATGTGTGGGAATGTAGTGCCTTGGGGACCTGCTCAGCTCTTTATGGTCAGGATCTTTCACAGCCTTCTGGATCAACTGCCTAATCAGCACCCTCATCATTCTACATATTCCTCATGGCTGTAATGGTTGGGGGTTGACCCTGAGGTTTGGGAAGCTGGGATGAGATTCTGAAAGGTATCTCTATAAATTCTCATGTGCATGATGCTCCCTGATTAAATCTCTTATCAAAGCCTTCAGGGGTAGGTCGCATCTGCACGGGTTCAAGGGTTGGCTTAACGAGGCTTGATTTAGGGGTAGGGATTTTGACTCACTCATTATCAAAAATCCTGGCATTAATTATAGGCTTCTGTTCGTGTAAATAGGCTAGCATGGAGTTGGGGCGAGATATCTATTGGTTGGCTCGGGTCAAATTAAATTGGTGCATCTAGTGGGTAGCTTAGAAGGAGGTTAAATTTTTTAAAATTAGAGTAAATGGTTTGATACCAGTAAAGGGCCGGTGACTATACCGCATATCGATCTATGGGTGCTATCATGGAATGTTCGGATCCGTTGTAATTCAATCATACTGTTTCACCTTTTAATCATTTTAATCTCAAAAATATTTCATAAGATATTTTTCTTAGTTTATCATTTTTAGAGGTAGAGATATTATATAAAGCTTTGTTCAGGATTAGATTAACTTTTTATATCTATATCAGCTCTTATAAAATTATAATCGGTATGATTTTAATAGGATCTGAGCATCTAAGGTATTTGGCCTGGTTATATAGCATCATAAATCATCTAATCCGGTTAAACATATAATCCCAAGATAACTAAAGTGTTGCATTTACATTTAGCCATGGTTCACCTGAGAAATTTTAAAACTCCACGCCAGCGTTTAATTAACTCGAACGCCCGTTTAAACCTAATTGAGTACCCCATCCTATGGAAAATTTAAATTAAGAGATGGAGTTTTAAATTAGACCTTAATCTTTCGATAACCAATTAAGGTAAGGTAACAAGGTTATTAAAAAGTATTGTAAGCTTACACTCGTTGACGTATCAATCCACCACTAAAAGTTTGATCGGTTTGATACCCAAATTGATGGATAAGCCATGTGATTGAGATAACTTCAAATATCTGGACTCGTTCCATACGATAAACTTCTAAAAAAGGGTATCCATAAATAATCATCTCCGCCTTAGGTGAGAACTTATTTGAAACGTTCGGGTTGCATGTTTTTTTCGTGGGTAAGTTTTGTACTTTATAGTGCGGCCCAAGAGTTAAAGCATGGATGAGAGCTCCAGCTGTTTACCGTTGTTTCACCAGGGATCGGAATTCGAATACAGATCGTCGACCGAGTTATAGTTTTCGGGTTGGGGAGAATATTAAGGCGTGATTTAAAATGGTCATCAGCATAGAGTAAATTAGAATGGAAAGGGTGGATATTTGGCCTTAGAATTCATCTGCCAGACTCATATCTATAAATTGATGGATCCCTTTACAATTTATTAGTCATTTTAAAAGTGAGAGTGCTAATTGTACTAAGGTGGCGCCCACGCTTTTTATTAAGTGATAATAAACAGATTGGTAAAGCTAAAGTATAAATATTAAGAAGGTTAAGGTTCACCATCTAGACCATCTAGTACTAAAAAAAGGTTCACCATCTAGTACTAAAAAAGAAGGTTAAGGTTCATCGCAATAGTTGGAATCTAGCTGACGTTTGACCAGCGATATGAAATTAATTACCTTATGTTTGGGAGTCAGCCTTGGCTACAAATTGGATCGTTTTGACAGGATAAATCGCCTTTGCCAGGGGATCGATATTCGTGAGTTGACCATTTCTAAAGCGCAGGAGTTGCAATTGCATGGGAAGCTGAGTGCCTTCCATCTTACAAAGTGTTACTTGGAGCGGATTAAAGTATTGAACCCCATCCTCCATGCCGTTATTGAGACAAACCCCGATGCCTTAAGGATCGCAAAGCAGAGGGATAGGAGGCTTATGGAAACTGGAAGGTTTTCTGGATCACTTCATGGCATCCCCATTCTCGTTAAGGATAACATTGCCACTGGGGATAAGATGGAAACGACGGCAGGAAGTTTGGCTCTGGTGGGCATGAAACCAATTAAGGATGCCACCGTCATATCTAGACTCCGAAAGGCTGGGGCCATCATACTTGGAAAAGCCAATCTATCGGAGTTATCGGGGTAAGTGGATATAAATTACACTGACATCAAAGTTTCCGCTCATCGAGTACCGAAGCAGGATGGAGTGGGCGAGGGAATTTAACAATGAACCCGTATCACTTAAGGATCACCACGTATGGTTCCAGCTCAGGATCAGCGGTGGGGGTAGCTGCCAACCTGTGTATGGCGGCCCTTGGAACTGAAACGGATGGTTCGATTATCGCCCCCGCCTCAATTGCTAGCGTTGTTGGGTTTAAACCGACGGTTGGATCCATCCCCATGGATGGGATTATCCGCGTCACCGCCTCACAAGACTCGGTAGGTTTATTCCATCATATTAACCCTAGTTAGGTGGGTCCAATGGCTAGAACGACCACCGATACCAACATCCTCTATTCCGCCATGTTAGGGGGGCCCACCAAACCCTTAAAATTACCCACCGTAAGCCAATGCCAATCCTAACCTAAACTTAGGGCCTTCGCGTTGGAATACTTCGGCATAACCACTTGACCTACATCCGAAAGGCGGTTAAGTTGATTCAACAGATTTCGATATCCAAACTTAATCTCAACCTCACGTTTCCCGAAGGCATCATCGAAAGAGGTAAACTTTGATTTGAAATATTAAACGTTTAGAGAGCATCGTACTCTACCATGAATTCAACCACCAGCTGTCAAATTACTTGAGAGGTGTAAATAATTCAAAATTCACTTCGGTGGAGGATATCGTCAACTTTAACCGGGTAAAGGATCCAACCCATCCCCAACAACTTCTCGAAGCCATTAGGCCTTACCATAAAATCACCAACCAAACCTACATAAATGCCCTCCACTTCATCAAACGCAAGAGCAAGTTGGTGTTGGATGAGTTACTCGAACTTAACCAGGTGGAGGTGGTTGCCGCCCCAACCATCTCACCAAACTTCAATAAGCTGTGTGCCATCTCCGGGTACCCCGTAATCGTCGTCCCCGCCGGTTACGACGAGTATGGGATCCCTTTCGGGATGTTGTTCTATTCCAAACCCAACATGGAGCATTTACTCCTATCGCTGGCTAACGCGTTTGAGAAGTTGGCCAGGAAAAGAAGGTTACCCCGATATCTCTTATGATCATACCATTGATGTGTACTTCTATCCTTATTGGGTTAGTGGTTGACCCTTGGTTGGCTTATAAAACTAGGCCGATGCCTAAAAGTGCAAAGCTTATCTCTTCCAATTTGGTTATTAAATACCGTTACCTCATAATAAGTTTATTAGGAACCCCTTCAATTAAGCCAAAATTGATTCCAGGGATAAATTATGTCATTTAAATATACCCTTTCAGAACCGTAGTTTAACTGATGCAAACTTTAACTTGGTAAGTTACTTTGGAAGTTAAAAGCGGAAGTGTAAAATTGGTTTGATGCGTTATATCCGTCAGACAATTACAGGCCCAATGTTTATAAAAGAGTGGTTTGGTGGTAAGTGATGAAAAGATTGGCCAAAAAACCCTGGTCGATTCCCAGTAGAACCCCTCAAATTGGGGTAACACTTTTAATATAAATTGGGTAAGTAAAATGTTTGGGCAATCATATTGTACCAAATCATCAGCCAAATTTGGAAAGTTCATCGGTAGCTCCTCTCCAGGCCACTTCCACTTTTGTACAGCCTACACTGTGGAGACTGGCCCCTTTTATGGGGTCGGAGGGGGTCCAACCAGGTATAAAATTTTTTCAGCCCACTGATTGGGTAAAATATATCAAAACCTTACCTCATGGACTGATTTTACCTGCCCTCCATCAGCCATCTTGTCAAAGTGAAGTGAAGCTTCCAAGATCCAATTTGTCAAACATCAATATTCCCTAATTTAGTGGGGGTGGAAGGCGAGTCGGTAAGGGCGTACGGCTACCAACCTGAAGGTTGCGGGTTCGATTCCCGCCCTTCGCACATCGATCGGGGTGCCAGCCAAAGGAAGCTATTGGCAGTTAGTAGGTCTAATAACACGAAAACCTTACCCATGACGTAACCAGAAAAATTTGAGTCCCGATCCGGAGGTGGAAAAACTTTCTTCGACGGAGTTGACCCTGTTCAGGTTTCATGTCGTTTCTTTCTTTCGGTAATGCCTGTCCCCTGGTCGGCTTGCCTCGGTTAAATAAAAAATATTCCCTAATTTAGATATTACTAAGCCATCTGAGTTTGAGCCTTGACACTTTAAAGACTAAGCATCGATTTATAAAGAGGATTCATTTTGTATCCCCCGAGCCTTGATAAAACTATAAAAATACAACTTCCTGGTTTTAGTGGTTATCTATATTATCATTAGTGGTTCTTTCCCCATTTGTTGGAGTTTAGGCCTAATTAACACCAGCGAGCAAAAAAAAACTCCTAAAATCCAACAATATCAACTGCTATCCTATACAGATGGTTGATAGTATAAGGTTACTAAGGCATAGTATTGATGCTTATCATTTTAAGCTTTTTAAAAATTTTACAGTAAACTAATTATATCGATAAAAGTTACATGGCTAAAGGTATCATAAATGATAGGTGATATGAAAAGTATTAAATCGGGTGTAGGTTTTAGTTGACATTTTACCCCTTTACCATGAAACTTACCATAGGTTGAAATCTAAGCTATTGAAGGGTCAGTGATCCCAAAACTTTTAAATGGTCTGTGGGATGGATGGGTGATTTGTGGTTGGTTGAAAATTACTTTATGAGGTTATCTCAAATTATATCAACCATAAAAAAGCTTGGTACTATCAATATAAAAGATACATTATATAGTATTTACCTATAATTCCCATCTTTTAGCACTGGTGGTGCCCAACCCAAAAGGGTAGCCACCACACATCTTTCTTTATGCATGAGCCAAATAAAGGGATTATCAGAAATAAACAATTCCTAGTATAGCCCCTAAGTTATCAGCCTAGGGAGCCATATCAGATGGTGAGGAGGTCTTGGGGAAGCTTTTGTCCAGTGCCCACTTTATCTGGCAGACCATGATGGACAGCGTTGGGGTGGGAGCATCAGCAATATGGGGCATAGGGAGGTATAATTGTGGGGTTTCTTCATTTATGAGGCCAGTGGTGTCCATCACCTCAACATATTGAGCAAGTTGATACTCAGCAAAAGAGATTAGAGCTGGTACACAAGTGAAAAACATGATGCACTGGTGGGTTTTAGGATAATTGGGGTCAAAAGAAGTTTTTGCTGCATTGATGCAAGCATGGCTTGTACCAAAAGAAAACCCCTCAATTTCATATTTTGCATCTTCATCGAAATTGGAGGGGAAATTTTGGATAGGAATACCCTCAACTGGGGGTTTCATCACCCCATGGAGAAGTTGGTGGAGGAGGGTGTTGGTGGGGGCAGCTTCAGCTTCCACCACCATTTTATGTATATTTTTATAATTTGGAAGCCATTTTCAGAGCAAAAATGGTGGGGCACAAATTGGGAGGATTAATAAAAAACTCCTCTAATGCGGAATATGGCTTGACATTGAACGGCCAGTCACTTTCATCAATCCACTCAAGGCACTCAAATAGATTAAGCTCAGCCAGCGCTGGACCAGCCATAGGAGTTGGTGCGGTGGCAGAACCTGATTGGCTGTGAACAGCTGACCATGGCAGCTCAGCTGAAACTGTTTCAGCCATCAACTCAGGATTTCATAGCCCAGTTGAACTATTTAAATTTTTAAAATTTTGATTGGCTGCTGCTTTTGAGGCAGTGCCAGAATTCGCTGAGGTTGGGGGCAGGAGGATCATGCCCATTAAAAGAATTTGGGCATGGCTGCAGCTGGGCGACGCTGGAAGGAGGGGAAGTGGAAGCGGTGGAGGCAGAAACTGTGGGGCACTTGCACTTCAAATGATCCAATTCAAAGCACAAGGGGCAAATCATGCAGCCATTATTGACCCACGCCCAAAAGGGGTGATCTGGCACTGATCTGATTGCTGTACAAGGGGGAATTGCAAGGTGAACATTGTGATGGAAAGGCTGGATCGTTGCAAAGTCTTGAGGCCCACTACAATTCTTATTGGCATTCTAAATTCTCTCTTTTCTCTTTCCGCTCAACATCACATTTGAGAAAATTTTGAAAAGTTATTTTTCACCTCCACCTTGACGCATCAGTTTCCCAACTTATGTCCTCAGTTACACCACCTGCTGCCCAGTGTGGGGCAGCGGTGATCCACCTTTCAGCATTTTCCACCCAGCAGGCAAACACATGTAGACTGGATCATCCAGTCTGCCAAATATTTCTGGCCACTATGACCCTCTACAGGACTTAGTGGTTCACCTCACATGCATCCACCTAACTCACCCCCATCCTCTCACCCTCCCTAGATTCAACATTCAATTTTACCTCCATGTAAACTATGGGTATATATTCCTATATGCTGATGAAGCAATAATTGAACTTATCACCTCTGCCTTTGCAACAGATGGCTTTATTGATTTCTGCCCTTTTAAGGGCTACTTTGATATAGGCTTCCAAATAGAGGAGGATGCTGCAGTGACAGCATTGACTCCTCTTATTTATAAAAATACCCTTGTCCCTACTACCCAAACTCATCTCCCAGATGACACTACACTGGTGGTATCATTTGCTAACCTACCTTTGCATCCCCCACCCCAAAGATTATATAAACTGTTGATGGTAGGGCTTTTCACTTATGGCACTCAACCCAACCTTGCCTTCACCATTCCCACTGGTGAAGAGTGCTTTTTTCCCCTTTGATCCACTGCCACCAACATCCTAAATCACTCTGCCAATGCCAAAAAAATACCACCATATAAACAAATTGCTGCAGCACTAGAGCATTTCTTTTGGGCTTGTTCTGATAGTGGTTGGCAGATTTATCCCATTTGTTGTGAGATTGACGACTCTAAAAAATCCTGTCCCTATGCCAATTCTCCTGTTGCTAATTCTAATCCCTTTTTAGCAGTATCTGAATGGGTTGTTTTTTGCCCCCTCCCACCCTATAATCTACCTCATGGAGCCAATACAGGAAATCAGCCTCACCAAAGCCTCCAACTACACTCATCACCCTGGGTTTAACTCAACCAATCAGAGTCAGGCTTGGATCACCATTGATACTCAAGCATCCACCCATTTGCTTATTACCACCCACCTAAATTCAGCCACCACTATTCTCATAAATCAAAATCCTTGGGACCTATTGGACATGATTGATGAATCTGGTAAAAATTTGGCCTGTATGATAATGATTGGGCTGAATTTATAATTCTTATTTTGACAAAACCCTCTCACTCAGATGCTTTGCTACTAAACCCAATGACATCCCCTACCAAAGTGACCACCAGCTTGCCTTAGCAGCAGTGGCCTCGCCTCATTGCCATTACCTCCACAAAGCAGTGGTACAATCAGTTAACTATTTCCATGAAGCGCTGAGAACAATCAAATTCTCCCCATAATTTCCTGAAGCAGAACAGAAAGAAATTACAACATTGGCCTTTGAAGCCAATAACGCTGTCATGCATGTTGCGAAGCTAGCAGCTTTCAACCCATCTTATAAAATCACTTGGCAAAGATAGCCAGTTTGGCCCAACTTTTAGATGCCCTCATCCAAGCTGAACATCACGTTGCATAGTTGGTTGAGGCTATCTTCCAGGATGACCTTGAGGGAAAAACCAATATCCCACACTCCACCAACTCTACCAGCGGATGCCCCAACATCCTTGCTCTCAGCTTTTGTTCACTACTACAACCATTGTGATTGTATCATGAAAAATAAGCCTGTAGAAGAGCTGCCTGACCCTCCTCCCCCTCTGCCTTGGTGGGTTAGCAGTATTCCTCTACCCGCCTGATTATAGTTTTGTTTTGTTGTTCCATCCGTTTTATTTCTTTTATTTGCTCTATGAGCATCAGTAATTGTCCCCTGGCTGGCATACCTCAAATAAACTTATTATATATCTATAATTCTCATTGTGCAAGTGTATACTAACCCATCAAATCTATTTTAGTTGCCATATAATACTATATGTAAAGATTTAGCTTTACTATAATTTGAATCTACTTTAGAATCTATTACAAATTAATTTGATATGTGATATCATATCATATCTGTCACAAATTTTACTTTAGCTACATCAGGCCTCTGCTAGTGTGCCAGGCCACACAGCATGAGGATTGCTGGCCCTTGGTGTTTCACCTTCACTGGCATACCTTTTCACTAAAAGTTTGCAGGGCAACCTACCAACCCAACTGATTACAACTTTTCCTTAGCTAATTGACCCCTCTTGGGAGTGCATCAGTGATCCTTGCCCCCTTCAAAGGTGGCCCAACCCCTTGCTATTTCTCCCTCATGGTTAATCATCAACCCCTCTTGGAAGCACCAGCAAGTCTGTCCCCTATTGTGGGTGGCCCAGCTTCAGGCTACCTTTAACCCTCATGGCTAACAGCTTTTTGTCCTTCCTTGTTGGTGGCCGGTTGCCAAGTTCCTATAGAGCTTCCTTGTAGCATTGAGGTATAGGAGTTGGCAGTGCTGACCTCTCTTCAGGTTTATTTACCCAAAACTTACATTGGGTTACTCTAGTACCATCTTCACTAATCTAGCAGCCTAACTACTAACAACTAATAAAAGATGGGTGTGAGAGAGATCTTCATTAAGTGGGAAATTCAACTATTTATAATTAGTAACTTTTCTGATAATTGGCTGCCCACCTATTAACAATCATCAGCATCCATTGCTAGCAAACCACTCAATCATCAACCTTCCACCAAGAATTTATCCCTTTTAATTGTACACGCTTAAGCACTTGATAAGTCATTTCATCTTGTCATCAGTCACCATTTGACCCATATAAATCACTACTATAAATTATCATCAAATATTATCAACCTTTAGTCACTTGTAATTCATAATCCTAGTCAGTGGCATGGTCACCACTCGCTTGACTATTGGAAACCTCTGCATTCCACGGCAATATAATTATCCTTGGCACAATTTGCTGACTAATCCCAAATAGTACATGGTTGCATCATCCTTGGAATCAGTCATCAGTGATCTGTAACGCTTTGACATAAACTCATGTTCTGTCATAATTAATAATAAATAGGTTGACCTCCTAAGTTTCATCCATTGGTGTCAGATTACTAATAGTTAACATAGATCTCAAACATCCTTGGCATAGATTTTAGGTGATCCAACTAGCTTGATTTGCTATTGGAAACTAGCCCCAATAATTTCCAGACTTGGCAGTTTAATTTAAATCGCTTAACTCGACCTAATGGGGACTTTAAATTGGCAACTTATTATTGTTTATGTTATCAGAAACTGGTTGATTGACGGGTCTGCCAGCTCCAACCAACATTGACCCTAATTTTGGAAATTATGGGAGGAATCCGTCTGGTAAATTTTTATGATAATATCATCACCCAAATCTGACATTTGTACCTCACCTTATATACCTATATGCTAGACTATAATAAAGAACCTAAACTGTAAAAGTTAACCTGCGCACACATAGGGTGGTCAATATTAGTTGCATCGAAGTGAGATTGCACAGGTCTAATTACCACTTAAACAGGTATAGCTTTATGAAGAAAGTATACCTTAATTCTATAGAACGCAATAATTAAATAAGCCTTTATAGATATATCCTTTAAATCCGCTGTAGTCTCAGGGTGTACTTCTAGCGTTGATTGATATGGCGTAAGGCAACTAAGCGTAATCCAACAAACTTCTCCAAACAGCTGAAGTCTCAGGTTTTACTTCCAGCATGATTTATGGCATAATATGAGCCTGCATGCCTTTGGGACTAGTCAATATCAGGTGGTGCATTTCCACGATCTTCTCTATTCCAGTGCATGGCCAGAAAATTATACCTTGGCCTCTAGTCAGTAAGCTTTCTTTTCAACTCCCAAATCTTCCAGAGTTTCCATCTTATGGTCTACTACTAGACTTTGGATAAGCTCTCTAAAACCTGATGGTCATCCGTCCAAGGTTGGGCACATCTCGTCATAATCTGTTCATCATTGGTAACATCTTAAAGATTGTCTGTTCAACGTCTGTAGCATTTTCATGGTTTTATTGGAAGAGCTATTTAAGATGGATCTGCTATAATCATTTACTAGATTTGACTGATAGGAGTAGAACTAGTTTAGGGAGCTGGCCATTAATTCAACAGGATGATGGAATTGATCTGCTGTAAATTGGGATCATATGATTACTTAGTAAAAGTTTGAATTTAGGCAGAATCAATTAAAGGTGAAATATCTGATGGCAGATCAATATGAATTGATCTTCAATATACAAATGATTAGAATGAGGGTAATAGAAGCTTTCCAAAAAGGGTAAAGAGCCACATGGTGCCTACTATCCCCTTTTCAGGTAGTAAAGCCCAAATCTTATTTTAAGAAATCTCTTATTTTTGCCTCACTTTAATCCCCCAAGCCTAGTAATTGTTGTGTTGACAAAATTAAGCTCCTGTGTAGAGAAATCCCTCATCTTAACCAAAACTTTAGAAGTACCCCAGGTAAGTCAATATTACGGCGCATACATTTTAAAAAATCTGAAATTTTATAAATAAAATCCCAACTGTTCATAATATCACAGTTATGAATAAAATATTTTTCAAGAGATATTTTAATTTTGACCCCTGATTTTACACTTTTTTATCCCCAAAAATCTTTTTTTGATAATTTTTATAAATTCACTTTTGACCAAGCACCAAACCTCTAAAGATGGAGCACACCTCAATTTAGAAAAATATAAAAAGTTCTAAGAAGTTAAATTGAGGAACAACTAATCATGGCCTGCCCATCACCTCTTCCAACCTCAGTTCTCGTGCCAACTCACAAACTGACGCTCTCTACTCAATCACAACCCCAGAAATCTGCAAATATAGAAAATGCCGACCCAAGAGCCGCATAACTCTTAAACAGCACCACAGCCTGCAATACCCTTCCATCTCTAAAGTCCAGTGCCCTTACTTGTGAGATTATTGGTCTATTTTGTTCTCTGAGTATTAATAGTTTTTAATAAAAGCATCTCCCCTCCCGCCATTTTTAATTTTTGTCATCTTCAAGCATCTTGAACATTGTGGTGCTCACCAAGCCATTTGGGTACAGCTGCGAAGATGGCGCTCCCCTCATTGACTAAAAGGTTACATGGCCACACTGACAGCAGTAGCTTGGTTCCTCTGGTGGCTGATCGGATCCTGTCAATTTGGAACCATAGTAAACTTGAACTCCATGCCTTACATAATAGACCAGTCAAATTTATAAAACTTCTGCAGTGCAGCATGGACCTCCCCTAGTCATCCTTCCTGTCCCTATTAACCTTTTCCCAATTGTGTGGGTTTTTTAATTGGTCTAACACATCTCATATGGTTCCTACATCCACGTTTATGAACTCTGCTCACCATATGTTGGTTTCAGTATTAAGATGAGACATTACCTGTTACATATCGTCAACCACAGTTGCCTCTGACTGTTCTATTGGTTTTAAATTGAATGCCACTATCTTGTACAGCGGATGACTTTTTGCCACCACCCATGCTGCGCCTTGTACTCCCCATAAATAGATCTTGCCAGTTGCTTTAAATGTTTTGCCCAATAATGGGTCTTCCAATCACCAATGGCCAAAGGATGTCACTTACTAGCCCAAAGTAGCCACAGGCTGCGCAGACTCCTCCAGCTAAATCCAAGTTTCCCAGGATAGTGTAACCTATTATTGTCAGAAGGTAGTTTACCCTTCAGATTGCAACCCTAGTTGTGGTATCACGCCCCTTATTACCACATCAATAAGGAGCTTAACCTTCAGGAATGGATTCTTAATAGTCCAACCTTTTATTGGAAGGTTGTCAAAAAAGAAAAGGTTAATTTAAGGCTTTTTGACAAAGGGCAAGAAGCCATATGAAGCTTATGACCCTTTTCAGGTAGAAACGCCAATTTTATTTTAGGAAAACCTTATATTTGCGCCCTCTAATCCCCCAAGCTTAGTAATTGGTATGTTGAAAATATTAAACTCCTGTGTAGTGAAATACCTCAGTTATACTAAAACGTTAAATGTTATTATGACTCTTTCAGTTACCCTTGCAGGTGCTAACGCTGAGGAGCATGACATAGTGGCTGACTGCAGGAGGCTTAATGCATCATGGGTAGTTTAGAGGACAGGGCTTTATAAAATGAAGCGATGGATGAGACTTTATTCATTATAATAAAATAAGAACTTAAATAAAATAAGACAAGTAATATATTTTGCTTAAAAGTAATTTATTAAAAATAAGACAGTACTATTTATAGTACTGTTAAAAGGTTAAGGGGAATTATGATTCATTGGGAATAGCAAATAGTTATTCATCAGTCATTCTTGATTCCCAAGTGGCCTGTCCTTCATCACGTCCCACCTAAAAGGTCACATGAGCTTCTTGATCTCCTGGTGTTAGTTTCATAGCATAGGTTAAAAAGTATTAACCTTAAGTAGGAGCTCTTCCATCAGTTCAGGTCTTGAGATCCAACTTGCTAGCTTCCAGAATGAACTGCTGATGAAAATATTGGGAGCTTTGGGCCACAGATGATGGAGTCATTTGAATGTGGACCTAGAATTAGGCAAATTTTTTGTGAATAATATAAAAATGATAATTAGCTGAATTTTGAGGTTTTTATGTAATAATTTGAACTCAAAACCTAAATTGATGATGTAAGCTCAAATCTTAATTTAGGACTTACAGGACCATTTGAGTAGCTTTAAGGTCAAGTCCCGCACAGCATAATATGTCAACCTTCTCCACAGGACAAGACTTGCACCTTGCATAGGGAGAATCCTGAGAGAAGTACATCAGGTAAGTCCCCAATACCACTACACATTTATAAAATCTAAAAGATTCAAAAATCCCAACAGTTTTATTTTGTCCTAGATATGAAAATTCAATTTAACCAAGAAATATTAAAATTTCAACCCCAATTTTACCCTCCCTTTTTTTATTCCCCCAAAATCTCTTTTTGATGATTTTAGAAATTTACTTTTGATCAAGCACCAAACCTACAGAGATGGAGCACGTCTCAATTTAGAAATTTTAAAAAAACAAAGAAGTTTAAATTGGAGAACAACCAACCAAGACATACCCCATCTTCTCTCCCACCCTCACTTCACGCGCCTTCTCACAAACAGACCCTCTCCTCTCAAGCTCAAACCCAGGTTCTTGCAACTTGAGAAGATGACGACCCATGAGCCACAGAACTAATGAACAGCACCACGATATGCATATCCCTTCTCTATTTAAAAGGCCAGTGCCCTTACTTGTGAGGGTACTGGACTATTCTGATCTCTAAATTTTAATATTTAAGAAAAGTGTTTCCCCTCCCGCTGGTTATACTTATGTCATCTTCAAGCATTTTGAACAAAGTGGCACTCATTCAGGCCATTTCAGTGCAGCCGCAAAGATGGCGCTCCCTCATTGACTAAAAGGTTATGGGGATACACTGATAGCATTTTCTTAGTTTCTCTGGTGGCTGATTGTAACCTGCCAAACTGGAAGCAGAGCAAACTTGGGCTCCCCCACGCCTTATAGGTAAGACGAAATAATATATGATGAATTATAGCCTGTGAAGTTTGTCATAATATCTGATAGCAGATCAATAGTAATTAATTGCCTTATGAAGATATTCAGGATGAGAGTATGGCGAATTATTAAAATGCTTGAGTTTAAACCTAGAGTTTTTAGCTGAATCTATGACGGCAATATTCAAGACAAGGGTAGCAATGTGGTTCATGGGGTATTAAAGGTATTATGGCCAGAGTCAATATCTTATGGTTTACTAAAACCACAAATTGCAACAAATGCCTTTTAATAAAAGTTTTTATATAACTATATAGATATTAACTTAATCAGTTGCCAGTAAGTTTATCATGAAAGGTATTTAGTAGTTATAAGTGACTAACAGCAAACCAATTATACACTTGATTGGCAAGAATTTTTATTGGTATCATTGATGAACACACATCTGACCATGTAATTTAATTATGAGTTCTATATTATTTATAAAATGCATGTTTTTGGGTTAAACTTTGTGGTCTTTGAGTTGTCTTGTTGTTCAGTTATTAAGACCTTTATTATATAACTGAAAGGAAAATGTTTTAAGGATGTAATATAAAGTTGTCTAAGGTTAAATACCGGAGATGACAGATAGATACCTCACACTCCTTTACTTTTCCATATTTTTATTGGTCATAACTGAATCAAGTGATAATAAAGACTGTTTTATCTCAATTTAATTTTGAAGATCTAGGTCACTTTTTTACAAGGATAACTCATGGATTAAATAAAAGGTTACCCTTAGAATATACAGTTGGGATTTATTAACTGATAAATTCTCAAGTTATAATTGATGAACATTCTTTTGCCATCATAAACCTCTTTTTTTTTTTTTTTTTTTTAGTACTAGATGGTCAACCATCATAAACCTCTTGGTGAGTCAACTTTTAATAGCAACATTATCACTGCACAAGATTTTTAGCTAAGTTTATGAGAAGGTATACCTTGAGGTGTTAAGTCAATCAGAAAACTTAATTGAGTAGTTAAATTTTTTCTCAGAATATGAACTTAGTTGATGATGGAATCTATATTAGATTAGCCATTTAAAAAATATTGATAATGTTAAAATATATAGTTTAATAAGTTCAATTGGCCCATGGCTTTTGAAGCCAGATATACATACTTTGCAACATATCATCCCCTAGTTGATTAACTTAATAAATATAGCACTAACAATGTATCCATTTTAAATGAAAATTTTAGTAATTTATCTAGATGCATCGTAATAATCCGAGTATGATGTTTATATATCCAAAAGTTTTTAAAAGCTGTTTGGAAATGCCTCAGTATTTCTAATGAGATATTGTTACTACTGACAAATATGGTTTGGTTTAACTTTAGGACCACTAAAATTTTTTAAAGCTTAGTATTATTTGAAACATAGATAAGTATTTCACCACTGATACCATGTATAACAAAATAGAGAAACTTTCTTTAATCTCAACAAAAAATATTGGGCATCCCTCCAACTAGATTTTTAATAATTTAGCTCTTGGTTCTTTAATTAAGCTTTGCCTATAACCTTTGTCAATATCATCCACTCCAAATTCTTTAAGTATTATAGTTTTGTCCCAGATAATCACTTTAGACTTTTTACAAACCTTTGTACTAATACCATATTAGATAGAACAGGTTGATCTTATTCATTAAAATGGGGTAGCTTGTAACAGCCTAATAAAAGCTATACCCACCACAAGCAGAGTTGTCACTTTGGCTGTAGATGCACATACCAAGACTGATCATTAAAATTTCCCCATGACCATTACTATTCAATTACTAAATCATTCTGCTTTGTACTATCATGGATACGATTGCAATAAATATGTAAGTTACTGATATTTAATATCTAATGATTGGAGCACTTTTTAAATATATTATCAGTAAAATGTTAATAGTGTGACCATTTCTATAGTAACTCATAGTAAATGTTCATCAGGGATGGTTTTCAACTAAATAAAAAAATTTGGTTACTTGATAACTAAATTCACTATATACATCAGTTGGGTCAAATCACCAATTGATAAAGGTGGTTAGAGTTGCTGAAGCATTGATAGCACTTGTAAGTAACTAGTAGGTTAGTCCAGGTGAAACAGTCTACCATAAATTAGCATCCATTTTTACCTGAGAATTGTTATTAATCTATAGTGGCTAATCTACTGAGATTGTGTAAAGACAATGGAACGTGTTATTTTGGGAACCAATTTAAAAGAAGTTTATTATGGTTGATGAGGAGCGTTAGCTAAGTGGATGAACGACCAAAAAAGTTAATCCATCATTGGTATAATTTGTAGGGTAAGATTACCAGTAGCAAATGCCATGACTAACAAGGAACCAACCAAATAGTTGTGAACTGTTTTCACCATATAAAACCCTCAATATAATTAAATAAAGCAGACTATAGATTTGGTTACTTCTAGATATCTAATTTTATCATCTTTATTGAAGAAAACTGGGATCAATTATCCTAATCTATTTTCTCACCAATTAAGTAAGAAGATAACTGTATGGAATTGGATCCAGTTATAGAGAAGAATTTATTGGCTGATTATATATCTTTAATTGGCAACCTTTTCTATTATTACACTAAAGTCAAGAACCTATGCAGTAAAATATAAAGTTTATATGATCCTTCTTTAAAAATTTTATAGTCAATGATTATGTTGTTAAGGTACTGTTTACCACTTTTACCATGTCCATAAATAAAGAATGGATGTCTGGGTAAGTTAGAGTTTATATTACTCCTTATTTTAGTTAGAATCCCCTTATTTGGCTTGGCTTCAGACATTTCAATATCTGCTCTCTAGTGAGAGATCAGAGTATTGACCTCATCGTCAGATTCCCCTCCCACAACTACCTTATGGGCAATCTTAATATTTAGTAATATTATTATATATAATTTATATATTATTCATATTAATACTAATATAGGAAAAGAGCTTGCAATTATTAAACCCCCTTTATAGGCTTCAAGATGGTCCAAACAAGTGCAAGTATTCCCTCCTTTCTGATTGGCTAAAAGTGATGATGCCTTTATCCAATAATGTCAGCTAGCTCACTTTCCATTGGGTAGAGCCTAGAACTAATAAAATGAAATTATCCTATCTTTGACTTATTATCTAGAACTATTTGAGCCATGATGAAATGCCTAGTTTGTTTGACACTTTTATTTGCTACAAACAAGCTGCCATCCATCCTGACTTTCCCACAACAATCTGAGCGCTGAACTCCATCAGAATCGCATTAATTTGGATTAGAATTTAACTATCAAAATTATTGTTTATTGTCCAGATCGCATCCCAGATCACAATTCCCACACTATTAATTATAGCAATTATTTATTATTCTCAGGATAAATCCTAAATATCAATTTCCACATTAACAGCAAAGTCACAAAGGAGGAAGAACCTTGAAGCCAGGGCATCCGTTTTATGTCCTTCCCCTGTTAGCCCAGTATATAACCTTTTCTGTTATATATAGATAATTGCATGACCATAGCCTTGATTATTAATCAATAGCTATTGTGTTTTTTTTTTAAGAAGAAAATAAAAACATTGGATTAGTATCAAATATAGTACTTCTTAGTTTTTATATTATAACCTATTAATCTTTATATGTTTTTATTCTCTTTCTTTTCCAACAAGGGATAAGTCTTGTGAGGTTTAATGATAACTTTGTCCTCCTCTATCTTAGGCAGCGTGACGTACTAAAATAACACATCTGCTATATTGTGAGAATTTTATGCTAGCACCAAATGAGCATCTGACCTAGCCATAATTTATACACCTAGGGTGAACATCTTAAAACCTTTCTTTGAGCGTTAGAAACAATAACTGAAGTACATATATCAAAAGTGGGTTTAACATATCATAGCTGCTAACTAGACTAGGCAAAAATTTATAAATGGCTTTGCATAAATCATAAGGACATACTCTACTCTTTTTAAAGTGTCAGATAGAGATCTTAAGCTTTTTTTCCACTTGACATCACTTTTGAGTGAATTTTTTAAAAAAATCATCCATTAAAATTTCCATTGCCACCTCCACTGTATCGTTTTCATTTTATATCAGTAGATCCGCTACCTGTTTCCCCAGCATGGGGCAGCAGCGCTCCACCTGCTAGCATTTTCCGCCCTTCAGACAAACATGTGCTAACTGGCTCATCCATTTTGCCTAATGCATCAGGCCAATTTGTCCCTCCAAGGGACCTATCATTACACTTAGCACAAGTACACCCAACCCACCCCCACCCACTTGCCCTATTCTGATCCAATATTCACTTTTACCCCTGAGTTGAATATGGGCATCTCTTCCCATATGCTGACAAAGCAATAATTGAGCTGGCAACATCCACGTTTTCACCAGTGGGATTTATTGACTTCTGCCCTTATAAGGGCTATTTTGATATCAGTTTTCCCACTGAAGAGGATGCAGCTGCGACAGCATCTACGCCCTTAATATATAAAAACACTCCTATTTCCACAACCTGTACACGCCTCCCCAGTGACACCACAATGGTGGTGACCTTTGAAAACCTTCCTTCGCACCTTATGCCTCAAACACTCTATGAAGAACTGATGATGGGGCTATCCAAATATGGTACAAACCCCATCCTCCACTTCCTGGTCCCATGCGGAGCTGAGTGGTTAGCAGCACCATGGGCAATGGCCACCATCACCCCCCACCAACCAACCGTAGCCCAGCACATCCTTCCACATGCCCATATCCCATCTGCACCAGATCACTTCTTTTGGGCTCATGTTGACAATGGCTGCACCGTTTGTCCCCTATGCCATGAGTTGGATCATTCCAAAAAGTACTGTAGCTTCAACTTAAAACAAGCAGATTCCGCCAAGCCCACACATGGGGCCGCACAATCAGCGTTTGAGTGTGGATTTTGGCTGCACCCACCCCCCTCCAGCTGAACTCTTAAAAACCAACAAAACCTTTGCAACCACAGCCCAAGCCAGCTTAATTTCTAACAATTTACCCAATCAGGAGCAGGTTTGTACCTATCTTCAGTCCAACTGATTTAATGCCCCAAAAAATTACCCAACCAAAACCTCATCCCTCTGAGTCAATCGCGCTCAATCAAAATCCCTGGGACCTATTGGATGAAATAACTGAATATGGGGAAATTGTACCACCTCCCAACTTTCCAATCAATTTGGAACCATATCTACCTTCACATTTTGATGCCCCATTCCCACCTAAGAAATATATCATAAACCCACCGCTACCCCATTTTTGGGTGACCATAAACTTGCCAAAGCTGCTGTGGCCTCTCCTGATAGCCGCGATCTCCACGAAGCCATGGCACAATCTGTCGCTCAATTTGATGAGGGGCTACATATAATCAGTTACCCTGATGATTTCCCCTGAGGTTGCAAAGGTGGAAATTGAACGATTTAGGGAAACCGCCACCTCTGCCGTCAAGCAAGTTGTGCTGGCAGAATTTTCCCCCACCACGTGTATCACCAGAGCCAATATAACTAAATTTTCTTAGCTTCCTGATGCATGCATACAAGATGAACACCATGTTGCAGAAACTCCTGGAGGCTATGCTCCAGGCCATCTTATTAGCAAAGACCTTAACCCTTCTCAATTTTTCTCAACCCGTATCCTGCGGATGCCTCAACCCCTTTGCTCTCAGCTATAGTCCATCTCTTCATTAATGAAGAAGAAATCAATAAACTGTCTGAAACCCCCTCCCCTCCCACCATGGTGGGATAAGCGGTCCACAACTTCTAAGCCTGGTTGGCTTGGGTTTCCTTTTGTTTTTGTGTTCCGCCACTCATTTAGGGCATTTGGTTTATGTTTTTGGTCAGAGTTTTGTATTGGTAATGTCCGTCCCCTGGTCAGCTTACCTCTAATAAGTTTCAATTTCAGATAGAGAGCTTTTTCTAGATCAGAATGGAGTCTCTTATAGTCTTCCAGAAAACTTTCCATTTATCTCTACCAAATGATAATGCTGCATCCAATGGCTCACACAAGATATAGATAGTGAAAGCCAATATTGATATATAAAGGTATCTGATGTGTTCCAGATTATATTAGTCAAGTATCCTATTGTTGCAATTTGGTCTGACCAACCCTGAAACAATCTGTTTATCTAATGAATTTATTTAACACATTATTAGAGTGAGGCTTTGATCTATTTCTTCACCCCTGCGCCAGTGTTAACCTTTAAAATTATGCTACTAATGATATACATAGGTTTACATAATATCTAAATAATGTGTAATAAATCCTTGAACTTGTAGCCACATCAAATTAGGGTAATGAATTACTATAAATCTTAATGAATCCATAATATTGGGCAAGCATTAGTTAGAAATAACATTTTGAACCTCACCACACCACCAGTGTAAACCTCAAATCCTTAACTAACGTTGTTTTTCTTAACCATAACAAAATTAAACTCATTTCACTTACTTTATTATCACTGGTTTGCCTCAGCACTGTTGCAAATATGTTATTAATATTGTTTATTACTAAACATGGCCATTAATCAGCATCTAGTTGCAACGGTCAGGTTGAACTGATTCTTACATTTTGACTTAATATTTGGAAATCCAAACCTCTAGTATAAAACGATATTTTGGAGTTTTGAGGTTCATGCAGGCTCAGCGCTGGGCTATTCCCTCCTGAGCTATTTTTTATGATCCTTGGGGCGCATAGAAAAGTGTGGAGGGGCTCCCAAGAATAGTGAACTTAAAAGGTTGGGCCTGCGCAATTCTGAACTCAGTTCAATATTCTCTCTCTCCTTGTCATTTCCCACCCTCACGTGGGTCTCTAGTGGCCTCAGGGCTGCTCTTGCCTTGTCTTACCTGGTATCCTGCGATGATCCTAATTTTGTATCCTTAACAAAAAAGTGGTATTCATCGTTGAACTGATACGCCAAATGCTCTGATTTTTTCAATTGTCATTCGTGGTGCCCTAAGCTATTAGGATTGAATTTGTCAGCGTGTTAATTTGAAAATAAATAAAACAAAGCTAATTTCAGGGGTCAAATCCTCACTTACTTGTGCACGTCTTTCTCATTTTTGAATTTTCCTAAATACAAGGTTGATTTGGTGAGAATGACGAGTCAAAACATTTACCTTGAGAAAACCTCATATCAGACAAACTTTTGGCATCAATCCGCCAATCTGAAGGCAAGATGGTGGTCAAAAACTGGGACATTTTCGTCCGTTACACTAGTTGTAATAGGCCAATTGCTATTATATTGTGATGCCTTAGCCAAGCAACCAGTTTACTAGGTTTTCAAAAATCATGCCAACTAACCTCAAAGTTTTAAAATGCTGCTTTTTATCTATTAAAACAATAGGAACCACTGGATTTAGCAAAGAAAATAATGAAGGGACTGTCAATTGAAAGGGATCCAGATTTGTTAGGAGCTTTGAAGTTCCTACCTAAGCGACTAGGACTATTAACCATGAGCCCAAAGCCACTATCAGTACTTGATACTATGGTGTGCTATATCTAAGTGAATATTAAAAACCTTGTGGTAAGGCAAAAGTTTGTTTTATGTTATAATGGTATCAGCCTTCATACATATCACCTTCTTATTTGGTGCAACTAACCTGTAAAGTTAATTTATTACAAAGTAAAAATTCATTACCCATTATGAGCAATCAAAAATTAATCCCATTGTGATACATGATCCTTATAAAGTTAAAGCGAGTAAATAGGTGTCATTGGGCGTGCTGATAATAATTAAACTGTCCTGGAGCTCCAGGCGAGTGATCACCCAGAACACCAGCCAGAATACCTGTAGTATAGCTATCCAAATTGACAAATGAAAAAATGAAAAAGGCAGCTGTGAAGACTAGCCAGAGTTTTTAGAATTGGAAATTATTGCCATATGTACTCAATGGAACTCAAAAGCACAAAAACAAATGTGGATATTTTTTAAGAGCTTTTTATTAAAACCAAAATGGCAGAAAGGGAAAAAATGTAGTGAAAGAGGTACCTGCTGGGGCCTTCTGCTCTATATACTTACTAATTGGGGAACTGAAGCTAAGTGCACTATTATCAAGAATATTTTGTGATTCAGTTCTGGAAGATTGTCAGTCTAAACAATTTCTGATACTGACTCAGATCCAATTGTCCCAGTCAAATTACATTAAATTTGCTAGTGAGTTTTTCACTCCTCCATGACCATGCTTGGTTTTTGAGTTTTTTATTGACACCAAAAGTGTCAGGTATTTCTCAAAGTTACTTAGTTGAAGTCTGAAATACAAAGAGTTTGATATAAATATATAATATATTAAAGATTGTGAAAAAACAAAATTTTATTAGTAAAAAGTTTGGATATTTATAGGTTTTGTATTAGTCCTTTTCCAATCCAATTGTTTCAATTGATGAGAGATCAAAGCTTCTCTGATTGGGATATACTTTATTGCTCATAATTTCGTTGATGATATTCTAATCACCAATTTCTCCATCAATAACCAATGTTGGAAAATTTGGAGTTGAGGAATCAGTGAGGGGTGACTTAGTAAATATTCTGACACTCCCCAAGGTGTGGTTGTGGATGAGGATGGGATTGTAAAAATCTAGGATGTATGCGATTAAGGACTATAGAGTATTTGATTCCTCTTTGTAATACTAGTCTATAAGGTCCAGACAAACCAGACTCCAATTTCTCAGTCCTTCCACCAGGGCGCAAGTGATAATATAAAACACAATCTACAATCTGATATTCAGTCATATGGATTATGTTAATTATTTTTAAGAGTTTCCTTCCTTGTAATAGTTTCAATTGACTCCATATCTTGTACTTGTAAGCATATGATTTCATTAGTTATACTTTGCATAGCTAAATCAGCATTCTCAAGAGCACTATCATACAGGCTAGCTTGAATGTTTGATGGAATTGAGGGATCTCTTCCATAAGTACATTTAAACGGTGACAATTTTATAAATGTGTTGTAACTATTCTGATAAGCCAGCAAAGCATTGGGTAAGTAAAAAATGCATTGTCAAAAGGATTGGTTGAAGTCATCATATTAGATTGACTACTAATGTTCCATTAACTCGTTTAATGGCTTTGTTTGTTGATGGATAATAAAGAAATTACAAACTACTGGGTGGTGTTAAATAATTTTGATAACTCTTGTAATAATTAGGAATTAAAGTTAGTCCTATTATTGGACATAAGAATTTTAGGACATCCATGTTGAGTAATAATCTGATAATAAAGAAATAAGGCCATAGCTTTAACAGTAGGAGTAGAAAAGGGGTATGGTTTCAACCCATTTAGTCAGGTGATTGACAGTCATAATATTGATGACCATGCAATCCTCGTGGTAAAGGTTCTACAACGTTGATACTTACAACTTTAAAGGACTTTGTATGAGGGATTACTTGATGCTGTATATAGGGTGGGGATACTATGTCTCTTAGAAATGAGACAAACATCAATAGCTTCTTTGATGGAGGCTATCATAATATTCCAGTAGTAACTGGGTTTTAACCACTCCTGAGTTTTCTTTAGGCATCCATGACCTACATTGTTATGTAATTTCATAATGTTTTTGAAAGGGGAGTTGGGATGCAGGAAAGGTAGCCATTTTGGTGTTTATCTTCTTAGTTAATAACTCATCTTTAATCATAATGTTCTTAGTAATTATATTTAAGAAAGTTTTGATCCTTGTAAAAATCCATGTTCATACTTCAGGCCGCCTGTTTAGTTTCTACATCCCTTTCTCCTTTTTAGGTCCAAAGTTAACACGGGCAATCAAAAAAGGCCATCAGCATTTTTATTTAGAGCCATAACAGCTTATAATATAAAGTCGTAATTTTGTAACCATAAGACCCAACAGGATAACCTCCCATCAAGATCTTTCATATTTTGCAAACCATTTTAAGGAAGAATGGTCAGAAAATAACAGAAGGATGATTCCCATAAAGGAAAGGGCGAAAATGTTTAAAGGCATTATTACATCCAGACATTTGCGTTTGTTCACACTATAATTTCATTCAGCCTTGTATAACGTTTTGTTGTAATACGCCACAGGATGGCCAATTTGTTGTTCATCATATTAGGTTAAACTATCTCCAATGGCTACATTGCTAGAAGCAGTGTGTAATATGAAAGGTTTTCAAATTGAGGGTAGACTAAAACAGGAGCTTTGGGTAAATCTTATCTAATTGAATTGAAGGACCGTTATTGAGCTGAACTCCGCTCAAACTGTACGTGTTTTTGTAATAATGAGTTAATGTTCAGCCATATCAGCGAATTTGGGTATCAACTGCTAATAATATTATACCATTCCTAAAAGACTTGAATATCTCGCAAGGTTGTAGGTAGAAACATTTTGTTAATGGCCTCAATTTTTTAGAAGAGGTTAAATCCCTCTCAGAAGAGACTTATGACTATATAATCCATTTCACTTTGTAAAAAGGAACACTTTGAAGGTTTATGCTTTAAAGAAGAAAATTGAATCCGCTTATAAACCTCACATAGTGACCTAAGTGTTTGGTAAAAGCTTTTATAAATATGGTGATGTCATTATGTATAACAAAACACAAGTCAACTTTAAATCTCATGAATCTCATCCATAGCCTGTTGAAAAGTAGTGGGGCATCATTAACCCTTGAGGCATCTGAATTGGTTCTTATAGACCTTCACAGGAATTCAAGGCACATTTGGCTCAATCTTCAGGTGTTAGCTCAATTTGCCAGCAACCACTGGCTAAATCCATAGTGGAAAATACTTAGAACCTGGGAGCAATTGAAATAATCATCAATCCTCAGAAGATGTTATCTGTCATGAAAAGTTACAGCATTTAGCTTTTGGTGATCCATGACTACACAGTAAGATCCATATTTCTTATTTACCAGAAGTAAATGGGAAGTCCAAGGGATATTGAATGGATTTAATAGTCCAGCCTCAACTAACTGATTCAACTCTTTGGTAACCTGTGCTTCTTTGATTTTTTATTTATTATAAGGTTTATCTCTAAAGGAGGATGTTACCCAGTTACAAGGTATGTTTTACTCAACACATCTTAACAAAATCATATGTATGTTATGCAAAGATATCATAGTATTCATCAAGTAATTGACAAACTAATTCTTCTTACTCTGTGGTGAGTTGTTTTCCTATAATGGGATCTAAGGTAAGAATCTCATTATTAGTTTTTAGCCCAAACTCTTGTAAACTCCCAAAGGCTCTAATATCATAAACCCAGGAAAGAGTCAGTAGCTCAATGTAGGCTATAGGGAATTTTCAGATCCACAGTCTTTGGCTTATATGTAAGATTTTTCAGTAGGACGTGCAAAGCTCCTATATAGGCATAATACAATACCCCAGAACAAGATAATGTACTTATTAACAGGCTTGAAATAGGCTTAATTTGCAAAAAATGCTTTTAGGAATAGAAATATAGAAGTTTTTAAAAAATTTGGGATTTTAGAGGAATAATGACCAAAGTTGGAGAGAAAATGGGCATACCTTTTTCAATGTCAGCAGTTTTTAGTGGTTGAGTAATTCCAGGTCTTGGGTTGGGACCATCTAGTACTAAAAAAGTAATTCCAGGTCCTTCCACATGGTATTGTATAGGATAAATCCTCTTTGTCCCTTCTAATAAGAAAACTCTACAATTGCATGTTAAAAATGGCTTTTTAGATAAAAATAATGGGACTCTATAGCCCAAAAGGGATAAAGATGAGTTAGAATAGGTAATGATCCATGAAACTATCATAAAAACTGGGTTCCCAAAAGAATGCTTTAGTTTAATTTTATCCAAAGCAACATTGGGTACTGTAAAAGTTAACTTACCAAGCTTCAAAAATAAAGATGTATAGGCCCTAATTGACCGCATAATCTGGAGCCCTGCCATAGAATATTTAACATAATTAAGAAAATTTGGATTATGCTTGATTAGTTTTACCAGTTTGGATGAGATTAATTTACTAGGGAAGCCCATTTTGATAATGGCCTTAACTTTAACCTGAGCTGTTCAAAGTTTTATATGAATAATTAAACTTCCAAATTGAGATGGTAGCGCAAACAAAGAATGCATGACATAATAAGAATGTTCATTTTTATTGAATTTTGCAGAAATTTGGTCATCTTGATGCATACCAAAATCACTATTAAGATATAAAATTTTGGTTTTCTTATCTTCTTTTTTTATTCTCATCATCTTTCATCTTAAAGCAAAAGTCCTCATTATGTAAATAACAGTGACAGTAATTTGCATTGGGCAGCACTGATATTTTCAGATACTACATATACCCTTGTATGAGTAGGTTTCAAGGGTTCATAGACTCATATTCTCACAGATAATTAAGGAGGTAATTCCAACAAGGATTATTTTATATCTAAGAAACTTTGGAAGCTCTTTTTCACACTGATGAGATATGCTTGCAATTGAGAGCTTGAAGAGAAGGCTGACATAACAGCGATTTTGGGATCTTTTAGATTTAATCTAACACAGGCCACCAACTTTTGAGCTTCTCAAAAAAACCTGTGAGTGAAGTCTTTGATGGAAATGCTCTTGAGTGACTGTATCCTCATAAAGGCTATTTTTAGGATGATAAATATTACTCACTCCTAAATTCTTCTAGCAAGGCTTCTTTTACCAAAGACCAATTGATACAAGTCATCAGATGGGGTCATTATGACTTGGGCTATATGAGTAAGACAGTTAGTTAAATAATTCATTTTTGAATATTCAAGGCTTCACTATAAGTCTTTACATATAGGTAAAGAAAAAAACATGATGTTTCCTTCCCCAGGAGAATATTTATCTTTGAACAACAGTTTAAAACTCATTGGTTCATTAGCTGATGGGACATGTACACCTGGTTGCTCTGGTTGAGTGGATTTAAAAAGATTTAGAGTCAGAAGAATATTGTTATTGCAAATCAGACATTTTGGTACAGAATTCGTTAATCCAAATTATTTAGTTCATCTTGGCCTGCTTTAGCGTCTAGCTTTCAGGTTAACTCAAGGATTTGCTCCTGTTGCTCCTGGAATTGGAATTCAAAGAAATCAAGATTCGTTTGAAAAGTGATGACTTGTCTTCAAACGTCTGTAACAAGGTATTGGTATCCTTTGACCATTTTCCCAAATTGATCAATTAATCAGATAAGGGATATAATGACAAAAGGGGGTTAATAGGTATTCCATCCAGGGTCAGTTTAAAACCCTTGGCTATCTTATGAAATTGAAATTGGAACTGTTCAATCATCTTGGTGAAAAATTTAGGGTTATAATTAGAAAGATAGTTAGAATTCAGGACGCTTGGGAGTTGTAACGGTCCTGAGGGCCGAGGAGGTCTTACAGAACAAGAGGGTTCAAGAGGTCAGGTGGTCCTTTTGTGTGGATGTCGACATGGTCCTGTTGGTTCTTCCAGGCTAGGAGGTCCACAGTCTTTTTTGTCCTACAGGTCCAATGGTCCCAATAGGTCCAGGGGAACCCATTTATCCTGGAGAACTTTGATTTATAGTTGGACTCATAATCCCAGGGGTTTCTTCCACTTTGCTAACTGTTATTTGAAACTCAAAGTATAATTATACACTCTGAGGAGATGCTTCTCAATTTCTTCTTCCACTTGCTGAATTTGATTGGTTATGTGGGTAAGATTGTCTCTTCAATGGCATGAGTCTTTTGAAATCAATCCATTAACTAAGTGTTAATACTGAATATTCCATAATCCAGTTTCAATTTGCTGTTGTACTTCAATAATAAGGGTACAGTTATCAATAATTGCATCACGATTATAACTTCTGAACTTGAAATCATAAAAAAAAAATTCAGAGACATAGTTATTCAGGGACTGAAGATCTTTTAATAAGTCAAAGATCCCTTGATGATGTATCACTAATAATTGTAAGTAGTGGTCTAAAGCGGGATGCACAAAGTTTTGCAGATATAGCTCAGTACTAATCAGGAAATCGAGAGGTTTAATATAGGTCACTTAATGTGAAGCGCACAGAACTAGCCCTGGACTGTCTAGAACGAATCCCAGGGAAAAGCACCCATTCAAGAAGGTGCTTTAAGGTTTTTGCAAAGCTTCAGGTTGCATTTGTAATTTTATTAAAACTTTAATTGGGAACATTTAACCCAGATTGGCTCATATTTCCAAACTGAAAGGAGTTCTTGGAATATCAGCCCTATTAGTTCAATACGTTGTATATACTACCCCATCTCGTTGTCTTGAGAATCTTTGGGTAGATAATGAGACTCCATCTTTGTGATAAAAGTTTTCGTAATATCATAACTCAGAGGCCCCTGTAGTGAGCGCCACTTTTGGAGTTTTATATTACACTGCAAAAGTGTCAGGTATATCTCAAAGTTACTTAGTTGAAGTCTTGAAATACAAGAAAGAGTTTATTATGTATAATAGATTAAAGCTCACAAAAAAGACTAAACTTTATTAGTGAAAAATTCGATTATTTATAGGGTTTTTGGTAATACTTTTCTGATCCAATTGTTGCAACTGATAAGGGATCAAATCTCTGATTTTAATTCCAACAGACTTGATCGCTCATATTTGACTTGATGAGAATCTCATCATTAATTTCTCAATCATTAACCAATGTTGGAAATTAGGAATTGGGGAATTAGTGAGGGGTGACTTAGTCGAAATCCTGATCTTTGGCATGATGACAATGACGCCTTTGGAATATTGCAGATTGTGCCCATGGCCAAGCCACATATGGCTGGCTTCATTGGGTTGGAAATGGATTGGACACGCCCATACTTGTCAGGGGCGACTTGTTTTGGAAACTCCTGAGGAAACTTGGTTGATGGGAATCTTCATTCCTGAAACTAACTTAGTCCCCTTATTTCCAGTGAAATGCAACTTAACCTCCCTAGTGGAATGAGAACCTACAAATACCACCTCTAGAGATGCGCATCAATTGCCTCCTGCTGGCACTTGCTTTTACCCCTGCCATCTCCTGGCACAAATTATGAATTTTATACACCAATTTTTTGGTGGTGAGCAGGGGTGGACAAGGCGCAATTTTCAGATATATGCCGCTATCCATCTCTCATCCACCAAATGATCTAGATTGCCAGGGTGACAAGAGAGACAGCTGACATCTTCTTCCCCTTTTTGTTAAATTGGAATTTATCCTAGTCTAGCCACAGGAATTGTTCCCCAAAGATTACATTACCCTTCTCTTTTCGAGTTGAGGGAGCCCCCAAAAGAGATTTGGGACAGCGCCACATTCTTGTGCACCTTTGGGAGCTTAATTACAGAATGGAGGCAACCTTCTGGGGAGGGCAGGGAGAATCAGGGTGTCACGTGAAAAGCTTCTACCAGAATAAGGCAATTGTCACAATTGTGGGCGCTAATTCAGGTCTTTTCATATAATGAAAAGCCCTTACAAGCCACCAAGTACTTACTGAGCAACGTGAGTGCTAAGACAACAAAATAGCATCTACCTCCTCTTCTGCCGAGTTTTCAATTACCATAGCTCAGGATCCACAGCGACATGGTTTAAATGGTAAAACTGGGAAATGTAAAAGATGGGGTGATGTTTTCAGTGAGAAGGAAGCGTCAACCAGAAAAAGCCATTACCCAAAGCCTCTATGACCTCATGAGGGCCCAAGCGTTTGCTCATAAAATTCTGTGAGGGCACCTTCATATAAAGGTGGCATGTATCAAGCATAACTGAGGATCCCACTGTGATCTTGTGAGTGGGAAGCCATTTTTGAACTGTAAACTGCGTATAAGCACTGATGGTTCTGAGCAGATGCAGACCAGGGATTGAGTACTCCAGACCCACTACACATGTTCCACCGCTGTAGGGACCTCTGGGTGAAGGCGCAACCCAGGGAAAAATAAGTGGTTATATTCCAACGTATCCTCATAAGGCAAAAACAGTAGTCGCATGAGAGAAATTATTGTAAGAAAACTGGGCCAATGGAAGGTCATCCGCCCAAGTATCCTGCGTAGCCATGGTATAACACTGGAGATACTGTTTAAGGATCTGTTGACCCACTCTTTTTGACTGCATGACTGGTGCAATATGTGGGGAATGTTATGGCTGAATATTTAAGATAGCTAGAAGGGCCATCCTGAAGCGTGCCGTAAACTGTGCCCCACAGTCACACAAAATTTCCTGAAGCAACCCAAACACCAATAAGACATGCCGCACTAAGAGGCATTCAATTTTCTTTGTGTTAATAGTGAGTCAACAGGGGATATACAAAGAAGACTTGATATAACGGTCTACAATGACCATAATCGCATTATGCCATTAGAGCTAAGGGAGCTCAAAATGAAATCAACGGATACTAAGGTCCACGGGCCCTCAGACTGCTGCAAGGATTAGAAAAGCCCAATCTGACTAAGAGATCAGATTTTGCCCGTGTGCATGTTACGCAACTAGAAATTCATGTTTGAATGTACTTGTTGGATAATTAGACGTTAAAATTGTTAAAGAATGTCTCATTGAAGAATAATTCTGATATTATTAAAAAAATAATCTTCAGCTTAATTCTCAGCCTAAAAATCCTGATTGTAGTAATGCTTCTACTTTTAGCCCTCATCTAATTAGCTGAGTTATTGTTAATGCAAATATGCCAAACCCCCAACGGAATAACCCGCCCAACTCTGAAGTCCGTCCAAGCACTACTGTGGATTCAGTGCTACCGCCTAAGGGAATTAACTCCCTTTTATAGACCTGAAGGTGGTTCTAGAGTATGCAAATAACTTTCTAGCCAATCGTCTACTGGCAATTCTGGTAATTGGCCGAGGTGCAAATATTTTTAAGAAAACTGATTGGGTCAGATGTTTTATATTATTACCACATGGGTTTACCATCCCCTTCTGTTGACTTACAATTCAAAATTCAGCCCAATATAAACTAAAGGAATCTTGAGAGTTCTAATAGCCCAAATCGTCATTTAGCCAAATTGAGCTCTTCACTGATTATCATAAATTCTCTAATATTCCATTATCAGCCTCCAATTAGATTAAATTATAGAAGGTGTTAATCTAATAAATATTGCTTGTTTTGCTAAGCTTTAGTGATATTATTCTATCTATTTTATAATTTGAAATTTTAATTTATTTGTTATCGTGATTCCAATATGACTGGATGATAAGCCCGAAGTCATCATGGCGAAATGTATGGAATCTGTTGAAATTGAACTGGTAATGGAAATTTAAGCTGTAATTGAGGCAATATTGGGTTATTGGGAAATCGCCTTGAATAAGGTGATCGGGCAATGTCGACATTCAACAAATACAAATTAAATCGCCTACAATTTAGGCAATAGGGAATTAAAAGAATAACTAGTCGAAGCAAGGAGAATCAATGGGACCAAATAGCCCAAGCAATGAGTGTGATATCATCCGAAGCTGCTGTATATGAGCATGATGGGCGATTCATAGGAGTAGTTGGTTAACAGAGAAAAAGGGACCAAGAAGAGAGGATCCGGGGAGTTTATTATATTTAAATAAAGTATTATAGTGGGAGCAAGTGCCCCATAGTTATTATTTTAACATTTATTCTGTTATTACAAAGGACCACGATCATCATATTGTGGGTTCTATTGCTAAGTGGGCTAAACCCTGTGCAAACCTCTTATGGCATATCCTCAGGATTCCGCTGAATTATAACAGTGGTGCTCACTACAGGGGGCCCATTGATCAGTAATAAAATGATAAACTTCAAGTCGCCTGCTATGTCTCGCCTAAATTTCTTTGAAAAGAAATCTGCATGACATCATAGGACTGTTGCATATGAGGAGTTGAAACTCACATTGGACACAGTGCTCAAAAAACAATATGAGCTGCTCCAGGAAGTCTGCTGTGCTCAGCTGCCACCCTTTGATCGCGATGGCAGTATTCATGAATTCCTTTGATAATTTGAGTTTGCAACTGAAGGTGCTTAGACCAACGCAGGGCGAAACTGTTAATCTCTACCTTTTTTTTAGAATGTCAAACTGTTAATCTCTAGTGTCTGATCAATTTTGTTTGTTACCTTTCAGACAGTTCTATTACTTACCAAGAAGTCAAGGAGACAGTGATACGGTTGTTTGGTGGAAAAGCAAAGATGTCTCAGCGAAAAGCTGAATTTTTGACCATCAGGTTTCAATGAAATGAGAGCCCCATTATATTCACTGAGCAGTTTATGGGGGAAGCACATGTGTTGATTGGGGCTGGGATTCTAGCTGAAGCTAATGTATGCATTGCAATGGCCTCTGCAGTAAAGCCATATCCCATGCTTTACAACGTTATGGACTCAATATTGGATGAAGATGTGCCATTGCTTAAAATTGTTCAGTCTCTGCACCGTATATCTGCCAACTTCCCTCCACCCAATATCAAGCAGATTCCCACTGTTGCCAGGGCCTACCCTAACCAGGGGAAGGAAAGCAACCTGTCAATGCAGATCATGCCAGGCTACTCCCTACAGCTTGCCAACTGTCCCACAACTGTTGAGCAACAACTGCCCAACTACTGCTTCAGCTTTAACTATGCTGCTTGACAGCAGGCAGTCTACCAATGTGGGTCTGGTTACGCTGATCATCTTTAAAAACTTTCTAAGTGGGCAACTTATATTAAGCACAGATGTAGGCCCTATGTAGTAAGTTGCTTTAATTGCGGTCACACCAGGCACATGGAATGATGGTGCCCCATTTGACAGATCCCTTGCGCACAACAGGATCAAGGTTATCAAGCAAAAAGTTGAAGCGAAGTAGAGATGGAACTTTCTACTTCCGCTACTCAAAGTCATATATCCCCCCTGAATCTATTATATTGAAGGAAGTAGACACTTCCCAGTATGATCATACATTCCTCTACCAACACAGTTGGGGGAGTAAATGTGCTGACTTAAGTACAAATCAAAAATATGGCTGACCCAGGGTTTCTGGAGCAGCCAAAGTCTTACGCTTGCCAAATGTTTGACCAAAACCTTTCAGACCAGCTGGAACCATTTGAAGATGCGTTGTCTCTAAGAGAAGTAGAGGTCTCCTTCCTGGTGGATGCTATTATAGTAAGCTACCCTAAAGTCAGTGTGGGTATTATAGATTTACTGGGAAAACGTGAACCTCTGAATGTACACGTAGTAAATAACTGGTTTTCATCTTATTAGGAGTGCACTTACTGTGATGTGGTGGTAGCCAAATCCTGAGTAAAAGCTATAATTGATATGGGTGCTCCTGTTAACATTGTCTCCACTAAGTTGGTGGCAAAGTTGGCTCTAAAACCTGACAGAACACCGGATGGTGTATGGGACCACAGGAACAGAAACCACAGTCTCCGAGGGAGCATATAGCACACTTCCTTTGCGGTTTGGATTTGTTGTTATTATGGCACCGGCAGTAGTATTACCAACTAGCAACTATGATTTGCTGATTGGGACTAAGTTTATGCAACACTATGGGGCTGTCGTTGACATGATGGAAGAGACCCTAGACATCCTGGGACAACGGATTACCATCTATTTTACTTCCAGGGGAGTGCCAGATGACCCAATCCGCTCTAGTCACATTAATCACGCCTATAGCAATGGTGAGATACATGTAAAATATTGGAGGATGAAGCGGAAGACCCGAATGCTCCCAACACAGATTTATGAGTACAAAGGGATTCCGCTATGAGCTGCAAATGGTTTTACTATCCCTTCTGGGCATCAGGTCATAATTGGGACAGAGCTTGAAATTGATATACCTGGCGGTCTGTATGGAGAGGTTGTGGGGCCCTATCAACAATCATTACTCAAACCTCATGTGGCTCCTGGGTTACTGTTACCTGGGCAGGGGGGAGTAAAAGTGTTGGTAGCAAATCTGCAGAAGGAAGTGATGCAGGTGCAACGGCACCAAGTGGTAGCTTACCTGCATTTGATCCCAATCTATGAGGTCTACCATATAGCCAACTTTGGTTCATGGGAAGATCTTGGCTTGCCTTTAAAAACCACCTTTGGCGTAATGACTGTGGTTCCTTGGGAGGCGCTCACTGGTCTATCAGAGGATGAGAAGGATAGGGTGATGGCTCTGTTTGAAAAGTATCACAGTATCTTTGCAACTGATGATCATAACTTGAGTTGCGCTCGTGGGGTTGTGCATCAGGTGGACACAGGAGACCACCCCCTATCAGGTCACATCCTATCCCTCGCTCAAAGGCAGCTAAAGAAGTTGTGTCTGCAGAAATAGACACATTGGTGGAACAGGGAATGTTGGAGCTATCAAAAAGTCCTTGGGCATCCCCAGTATTAATTGTCAAAAAGGAAGATGGCTCCAATTGAGTAGTAATCAATTATCAGAAGCTTAACAGCATTACAAAAAAAGATTTGTACCTGCTTCTACAAATCGACAGCATGTTAGATCAGTTAGGTGGGGCCAAGTATTTCTCAGCTATGGACTTGATATTGGGGTACTGACAGATCAAGTTGCCAGCGGCGGAACAAGAAAAGTGCGCTATAATCACCTCAAAAGAATTGTTCCAGCCTCCACATATGCTACAGGGTTTGTGCAATGCTCCTGCTATGTTCCAGCAGGCTATGGATACTATTTATATGACCTAAAGCTATCTTGCGTTCTTGTCTACCTTGTCAATATCAACGTGTTTTTGTGAACGTTCACGGAGCAACTTGGACACCTGGAGCAAGTGTTCCGCTGCCTGGCTGATGCTAGTATCAATATTAAGCTACAAAAGTGCCACTTTTATAAGGAACAATTAGAATATCTCAGCTTTGTGGTAGACTCCAAGGGGCTTAGCCCTCAGCCAGCCAAGGTGGAAGTCATCCACAAGATGACTCAGCCAAGCAATAATCGGGATATCCAGGTGTTCTTGGGGATTGTTAGGTACTACCGGCGGTTCATTCCCAACTTCAGCTGTATTGGGGCTCCACTCTTTGAGCTACTTAAGAAAAATGCTGTCTTCAACTGGACATATCGATGTCAAACCGCTTTTGATGTATTAAAAACCGCGATGGTTAGCGCACCTGTTTTGAAAAACCCCAATTTTGAGAAAGAGTTCATTGTGCAAATGGACGCTTCACTTTCTGCTGTAGGGGCTGTGTTATCCCAAAAGAATGATGACGGTGTGGAGCACCTCATTGCATATTGTAGCCGCAGTTTAACTGGGCCTGAACGGAATTACACCGTGACTGAGATGGAGTGTTTAGCTGTAATCTATGCATATAAGCAATTCTGGGGCTACCTTCACGGGGTTGAAATTCAAAGTGGTAACAGATCATGCCTCCTTGCGCTGGCTACAGAATCTGCGGGAACCTGAAGGGTGGCTTGCGCGATGGGCTTTGAAACTCCAAGTATATGATTTTAAGATCATGAATTGACCCGGGGCAAAGCATCATAATGTGGACTTTCTTTCCTGATTACCCACGGTCACCATTATGGCAGATGTGGCAGACATAATGTATGAAAAAATGATTGTGGGCAAATATCAAGATGAGCCACTGCCCGTGATCAAAGTGTTAGATGGGCTTAGGAAGGATACCTTCTTGAACAATGGGGAATTATATAAGCAGATTGGGGAATCAACGCTGAGTTTCCCAAAACCCTCTGCCCGGGCTGCAATAATAATGGATGCTCATAGAGCGGTAGGTCATGGAGGGTTGAAAAAGATGCTGGAGTTCTTGTAACCCCGCTACTATTGGGAAAGTATGCATTACGATGTGCTCAAGACAGTTGGTTGTTGCCATCAGTGCCAATTTGAGAAACTATACCACTGGAAGACCACCTACCAGCTCTTTAAGCCTCGGTTCACATGGCATACAGTTTTGTTAGATGTGGTGGGGCCGCTGCCAAATGGCGCAAACCGCTCCAAAAATATAATAGTAGCCATCGACCATTTGATAAGATGGGTGGAAGCAATGGCTATCAAGGACTTGGGGGCTGTCGCTACCGCCAAGTTCATCATGGAGTGCGTCATACAGCGCCATGGCTGCCCGCAATTTATCCTAATGGATAACAGAACCAATTTCACATCCCATATATTGGCCAAGTTGAACGAGCTCATGGTAATCCGCGGGTTTTAAGTACCCCCTACCACCCTGAATTTAACGGTATGGTGGAACGGGTCAATGGGACCTTGGTAAATATTCTACACAAGCTTGTAAATGAGTGGCCGTCAGATTGGAGCACCCTTTTATCCACCGCTGTCTTCGCATACAATATCAGCTACTACTCAGCAACTGGTAAGAGTCCATTTCAATTGCTCTATGGACGACATCCAGCACTGCCTGCATTGCTTTACTACTGCATTGAGGATACCAGCGGAGTCAATCCCCACTGCTATTTGTCTTCCTTAATGAACACGCTGATCAAGCTCCAAACTGAGGCATATTCTACTAGTCTTGCCAAGAAGGTTCAGGATCATGCAGCTGACCAATGTAGACGCCACAGTCTTCCACAGTTTGGGGTAGGGGAATTGGTCCCGTTTCATGACCAACATGGGTTCAGAAGAAGGAACAAGCTTTCCAGCATATGGAGTGGGCCATTTGAGATCATTGAGAAAACTGGGGTTGACGCCTACACCATAAAGGAACCTGTGGGGGGTCAAATTATTAACCGGGTACATGTGAAGTTCCTCTGACCATACAAGCAATAGGAGCCTCATCATCCAATCAAGGAGGGGGTAATATCACTATTCCAATATGACTGGACGATAAGCCCAAAGTCATCATGGCGAAATGTATGGAATCCGTTAGAATCAAACTGGTAATGGTAATTTAAGCTGTGAATTGAGGTGATATTGGGTTATTGGGAAATCTTTTTGAATAAGGTGACCGGGCAATGTCAACATTAAAAATATGAATTAAATCGCCTACAATTTAGGCAATAGTGAATTAAAAGAATAACTAGTCAGAACAAAGAGAATCAATGGAACTAGATAGCCCAAGCAATGAGTGTGGTATCATCCAAAGCTGCTGTATATGAGCATGATGGGCGATTCATAGGAGTAGTTGGTTAATAGAAAAAAAGGGAGCAAGAAGAGAGGATTTGGGGAGTTTATTATATTTAAATAAAGTATTATAGTGGGAGCAAGTGCCCCATAGTTATTATTTTAACATTTATTCTGTTGTTACAAAGGACCACAATCATCATATAGTGGGTTCTATTGCTCAGTGGGCTAAACCCTGTGCAAACCTCTTATGGCATATCCTCAGGATTCCACCAAATTATAACATTTGTGTTTCCAAGTTAGCCTAAAAATTGTATAAAAGCAGCCGAAAGTATTAATACTCAGGCTACTTCTATATTGTTGCTTTTTTGGGCCCAAGAACCTGTGTCAAAACATTGCCAGGATTCAAAAAAGTGGTGCTCACTACAGTGGACCATTACGCCAAAACATACAAATAAAATGGAGAAAGTTTAGTGTATAACCATTCTAACCTCCCCACTGCAACTGAACCAAGGATAGCTGCTTAAGAACAATAGCTATTCAATGCTTTGTCTCAATTGAACAAGACTGAACAGCACCCTCTCAAGGCCCTCATGAGGCCACTCCTGTTATCCAAAAACCCACTTTAAAGATAAGTTAACCCAGTGAGGGTAACTTTTCTCAATTTTGTGCATCATAATTTTCCATGGAAGGAATGACCAATCATAAAATAAAACACCCTCCTCTGCATGAGTCGCATAGCAAGAGATGATGGTTCCTCATATGGACACTCTTAGTACCTGGAAAAGGTCAAGGACGCGCTAAAGAGGAATTTGGCTCCATGGAAATGTTTAAACAGGAGATATAAGGTCTTTATGCGCCTTAGTATGCAAAAGGGATAATCATTTGCCACTTTCATTGATAAGCTATAAAGTAACGCCAAACCACTATTACTTGCAAAACTGTTGACTATTGACAATGCCTGTCATAAAATAAACTAATTTCTTTCCTAGTTTTCAAAATTAGGGTCAAGATTAGTCAGTCCTGGAGGAATGATCAATTGCTAAGTTTTGATTAAACTAATGATATATGACCCAATACTTGCTCTCAATTTAGTTGGGTTGAGTTACCTAATGGTTCTGACAAGGCTGGATTTGTTGGAGCCAATCCCTGACAGAAATTAATGTTATTATCAACATCTGCGACCAAGGATGAGGACGATCTATTGTTATTAATACTAAATTAGGAGGATTTAATGGTAACTTACACAAAAAAGATAAATCAAGTTTTTAATTGAAAAAGTTTATTGGCGTAATGCCAATTTGATGTTGGTTTATCAGTATCACTGGCGACTAATGCCAAGGATGGTCCAATCAGTTGTTAAAATAGTAATTGTCAAGCAACTTATGCCAAGTATAATCATTATGCTGGCGAAATGCCAAGGATTCCGTTATGAGAGTGAGCAATGATGATTCCGCCATCTACAATTCTAAATATCAGTGACTGATGCCAAGGATAATTGATAGTGTTTTATAACGGTAGTTCATATATGACTGACCTTTGACTGATGCCAAGGAGAAAATAAATTAATATTCAGCATTTGGGAAGGATGGATTAGGAGAAAATATTTACCATGGAAGGATAGCAATGGGATGAGGTCCTGGCACAGGATATTGATAGTTTGAATATCTGAAGTAGCTAGTATAAATAGTTGTAGTTCCCTCATAATAGATATCTCTCTTTCGCCCATCTTATTATATATATCGAAGTAGCAAAAGTGGCTTATTGGTATAAGATGAGACAGAAATCCATGTGGCAGGTGTGGGGTGACGCGCCTGGAGTGGCCAACGCTGACATCTCCCTTTTGCTTAACTATACAAGAAACCCGAAGGAAACCTGGCCAACTAGCTACCAAAAATGATGGGCTGATGGCTGTCAGCCATAAGGGTGGTAAAGCGCAGGAGTCATGGCTCCCAGGATGAGGATAAAACTTGCCAGTGCACATTCAACAAGGGCTGATGATTGGTAATGAGGGAGAAGTATTAATGGGTCAAGCCACCCAGGAAGGGGCTGAGGACCACCGGTGCACTCCCAAAAGGGGCCAATGGTACTAAGGCGAAGTTGTTGGTCTGATGGATTTTTGAGTTGGACATGGACTTCTAGGGGCTGATAAGCATATGAAGGCGAAACAGCAAGGGTCAGCAATCCTCATACTGTTGGCCTGGAACACTGACAGAGCCCTAATGTAGCAGATTTTAATACTTGCGACGATACTAATGCTGCTATTATGACTTGAGTGGCTTTTGGCCATTTTTGGCAATGTACATTGCTTCAGTAAAACGTCACCTTCTGAATGTCCATGATATTAAGGAGGCTCTGCTAGAGGTTGCTGTTTCCATAACCCTAAGACTACCCTAGGTGTTGTTCCAAAACCCTGAGATTTAATTATTGAGTAAATCCCCACCATAGCTTAGCAGAAGGAGTCCACAATGACCGGCAGGGCTCTTACCTTGCTTGCTCCAATAGTACAACTAAAGCAAACAGGGTCCATCACATGAAATTGGCCAGAGGCACCATCAGTGGTCGGGCAACGCTCCCTTTCATTACCTACACCCAGAGTGCGCCCCGGGTATTCTGTTAAGACTTTGCTCGCACCACTCCCTACAAATGGGGCTCTCTCATAGCAGCTTTACCATCACGTCCCTCCAAGCCAAAGTCCATAAGTTCTTCAGCATCTTCTTCTGCCGCTCAAATCCCAAAACCTGCCCCCAAGGTGCAGCCAAAATCAGATATCTCTTCGTCACATAAGGTTCTCTCTGAAGTCTCTAAGTAGTTAATAAAAATGCATTAATGGTGACAGGGCAGCGTCCCCTTTCATCACCTTCACACAGAGTTCACTTTATCAGTCAAATAAGACTCTGCCTCGCTCCAAGCCCTCCATTAAGAGGCTTTCTGTAAGTCCAGGGGAACGTCCCCTGTGTGTTGATTGGGCCCTCTTCCCATTTCCAAGTAAAAAGGCTCTGAAGAGGGTGGCTGTACCCCTCGTCACCCAGGGCAACCTTGCCCATGTGGTAGATGAGCTATGGGTAACAGCCCTCCCTCTTCAGATCCCTTCCAAGTGCCCACATTCACCTCACCCAAACTATTACGCCTGATCAGGGAAATTTACACCAAAATTGCTGAAATGAAGTCGACCATTCTGAAAATGAGTGGAAACAAGCCCAATGATTGGAATCCACATAGTTGAAAAGGAATGAAAATTAATTATTGGCCAGAATAGCCAACGGTTTTGATTCATCCAACACTGCAACTATCAAAATTTTACCCCTCCCAAAATCGTTGGGGATGATCCCTGATGTGCAGGTAGCAGCATCGGATACCATCAATGATATTTCTAAGCTCCCTTCTGGCAAATCAGTTGTTCTTGCTGATGCAACACTTTTGACCAAATGAATGTCCCAGCAACCAGACATGGGAGTTTTGGGCATCCCAAACCTGTTCCCAAGTAATTGAGACCGCCCCTAAGTGGGGTGGCTTTGGGGGATTCCCTTTGTTTGATGGGCCAGATGCCATCATGCCAACTTCTGGAAACGCAGTTGAGTCTCAGTTTGGGCATTTGAGGTCAAACCAATATTGACTTGGCCTGCCGATGATTCCTTAGATTTCAGTTCCCAGTGAGCTTATCTGCCCCATTCCTGAATAATTTGCCGGTTAGGTCAAGCTTGAGGGACCCAATCCCAGCTTGTTTCCTCATCAATTGACCACTATTTAATCAGTTGCTTCGTACTGAGAAAATTGTTGATCGAATTTTATTATTTATTTTACATTAAAAACCTTTCCCTAAATTTAGTTTTTTATGTTGAAAAATAAACCGCTTTTTTGGCTGACAGTCATAAACCCCTCAGGGTTAAGGGCCGTATTCGTCTAGTATTTTATTATGTGCCTGTACAAAATTCTGGCTCACTGGCAGTCATTGGAAAAACTCCTTTATAGTCTCATATCCGTCATACCAGCAGCACTGCCTTTGGCATTCTGGTTTGCAATTAGGTTGCTCCAGCACCTAGGCTGGCAAGCCAGTCAAATATAACTTGGTGTTTGTCTGACATAATCAACCAACCATTATTACTAGCCATTTTCACCTTTCTCGTTGATATTGGCGTAGCAATGGACCCTTCTTTGCAGCTGAACCAGGTTGTGAAGAAAATTTTTCTTGTCCATAATAGTTCAGTTCCATTCAAAATGCCAAATCCAGACCCCATAGTTGCCACGGCCATTGTACTCATGTCAGTAGGATCTGACATTCTGACTTGCAATTAGCTTACTAGCCTTATAAACCTAGCAGTTTCTCCTGACTCCACTACCATCTCTTTGGTATCACTGGATTCATCCACAACTACCAATAAAGAGAACTTCACTTTCTTCTTATTACCCATGAAGATTATTGTTGGGTACCATCATGTCTCCTTTGAGGCCTTGGTAGATACTGGAGCTGCGGGCAATTTTATGGGTGTTGAACTGGCTCAACAAAAGGAACTTGACCTGGATGCAGGTCCTTCGGTGATGGTTGCATCGTCAGCCTCCCAGACCTCATACCTAGTTTTCTGATAACTTACATTCTCAATACACAAGTCAGCTTCTGTGATCAGTTCTCAGCAATGCCAAACTTGGTGTTCCTAGTTATCTTAGGAGTTGGATGGTGGCATCAGCAACATGTTAAGATCCATCTAGAGTCAAATATGTTGTCTTTTGCCAATGATCAAAATGAGGGAGATTTTTCTTTAGCTAATACTCTCTAGAAAACCCAAGATCATAACTCCATAATTTCCCTCATTTCCTTCTCGGGCCTCCTGTCTGAATTCCTGAAGAATTGATGCATTACCAGAGTATTTTCGATTCCAAGAAGGTGGACTGTCTTCCCCCTCACACCAAATTCAATTGTGGATTCAGTAAAATGGTAAAGTTGGTGAATATCAACTGCCCGTTGTACCCCTACACAGCATAGGAGGAGGTTGTTCTCAACACTTGGTTAGACGATATGCTAAAAAAAGAGTGGTTGTTTAAGGAGACATTGACAGTCACATCTCCTATCATCTTCGCTATAAAAGCTGATGGTTCCCTCCATCCCTGCATGGATTACAGACATTTAAACAAAGTTACGGTTCACGATCCCTACCCTCTGCCTTTAGAGCAGACAATAAGCTAAGCAATCGCCAAATATTGGGTGTTCTCTGAGCTGGTTCTGGTGAACGATATCAATCAAATTTGGGTAATGAAAGGGCAGGAATGGTTAACAGCGATTTGGACAAAGCGAGGCATTTTCAAATTCTGCATAATGCCCTTTGGGCTGAAGAATGCCCCCGCTACATTCCAACATATGATTGACAGTGTACTGGGTGACCTCCATTTTACTTGTTCAGTCACTTATATTGACGACATTCTGGTTCACTCCCTGACTCTTGAACAACATGCTATTGACTTGGATGCGGTCATGGCTGCTTTGCATATGGCAGGCTTGTTTGTTAAGCCTTCCAAATGCGAGTTCTATAAGGTTAAAGTTACCTTTCTCAGGAACCTCATCCTTAAGGATGGTTATGCGATTTCCCCTAATAAGTTGGATGCTATCTGGGAATAGCTTACCCCAATAACCTAGAAACAATTGTGGAGTTTATTGGGAACCAAATTTTCCTAAAAAAATTTTCCCAGCTCTTTCCCAGTTGGCGGCCCCACTCCACCCCTCACCGGCAAAAATTTACCATTTTGTTAGACGCCCAAATGCCAGAAGACATTTGAGTCAATCAAGGAAGTGTTTTTATCTCCTCCCATCCTGAAACATATGGATCCTGCTAAGCCATATATCGTCGCATATGATGCCTCCTTGGGTAGCAGTGGGGGCAGTGCTGCTCCAAGAGCATGAGGGCTTTAAACATCTGATCGCTACTTTTCCTGAAAATTTACATCTATGGAGCAATCCTGAGACATCTACAATAAAGTGTTGGCAGCCGTAGCATGGGAATTGACTCATTGGTGGTACCTGTTACAGGGTGCCCAGCATGAGTTAACTGTTTTCATGGATTACCAAGCTCTATTGTATTTCCAAAAATTAAAAATTGGCGCAACAACAAGCCAGAACCTATTGGGACTTGTGTAGATTTAATTTCAAACATGAATTTGAAAAGGTGTGCTTAATGTGCTTCCTGATTTTCTAAGACAAAACCCCACCCACTGTCCCACAGATTCAGAAGAGTATCTCATTACCGTGATTCCTGCTGCTCAAATTTTGTTGATTGTTCCCCCCATAGTCTCTTCCGCTGCCCTGCTTGTTACTCAGGTCTTAGCCAGCCAAATGACCTGCCCCAAAGGGGTGGAGTTATTCGAGACAATTGGCCCTTTATAATCATAAACACTCTCTCATACTCCTTAATGGAGGGACTCATCTATTTTAGGTCGCGAATTTGGGTCCCCCTCTTTTCTGAGCCGAGTATATTGTGCACATCACGACCCTCCCATGATTGGCCATATGGCAACAAAAAATGCATCAAATTAATAAGGCAAACCTATAGCTGGGTGGGCTTAACTAAGGAAGTTCCAGTTTGGATCTCCGATAGCATTACCTGTGCTTGGGCAAAGTTGGACAGCTCAGGAAGGAAGGACTTCCTGCACCCATTACAACAGGCGGAAGGTCCATGGACATTGGTGTCTGTGGACTTTATTGTCGAACTCCCCTGCTCTAATGGGTTTACAGCAGTGATGGTGATGGTTGATTGCTTCACCAAATTTTCCCTTTTGATTCCCTGTACTTCTGCAATCATGTCTGAAGAGACTGCTTGGCTCTTTGTACGCCATGTGCTCTTGATGTTTGGCCTCCCTTAGAGATCATTAGTGACTGTGGACCTCAATTTACAGTGCGATTTTGGAATGAGCTTTTATCCATCCTAAAAATCACCCCTTGTTGTTCCACCGCTTACCACCCCCAGTCTGATAGACAAACTGAGCGGGTTAACCAAATTTTGGAACAATATTTGCGCTGTTACACTACGGCTATCCAGGATGCTTGGGCTGATGACCTCCCTCTCGCCCAATTCGCCTATAACAATGGTACTCACGCCTCTACAGGATTTTCTCCCTATGAAGCAACGTTAGATTATAATACTTCTTTTTTTGGTCAGTCCCTGTATATGCCCAGAGGTTACTGCTGCTGCAGATCACGTTGAGCATATCCATACTACCCAGTCCTTAGTATGGGAGCACCTCACAAAGGCTATAGATGATTATAAATGGTTTGCGGATTGCAAATGGCTTCCTGGTCATGATATTGCGGTGGGCTCTCATGTTATGTTGGACTCTCGCCATCTGGGGATGCTGGTGCCTTCCCGGAAGTTTGCAAGCAAACTTTTGGGTCCCCACCTTGTGGAGGAAGACTTGGGCAATGGTGCTTTTTGGTTGGAACTATCAGCTCATTGGAAACAGCATCCCGTCTTCCACATGTCTCTGTTGTCCCCATTCAAAGGGATTGTCTCCACTGAACCCAAACCAATTGTGATAGAGGATGCGGAAGAAGCTGAGGTGGAAAACATCTTAACATCCCATAAATCCCGACGGTCAGTTCAGTATCTCATGGCCTGGAAAGGGTATCTGGCTTATGAGAACATTTGAATTAAGGCTCGCAATTGTGGTAACTGCATGGAACTGGTCAATGCATTTCACGAATCCCACCCTGAAGCCCCCCATCCCCCCAAAAGGTCGCAATGGTAATGGCAATCAAACTACCCAAGGTGCACAAAAATGTGGCCCTCGTGCAGTTCCCAGGCGGTGGAGCCCTTCCTTTGAAAAAAGGAAAGGGTAATGTAAGTCCAGGGGAACGTCCCTTGTGTGTTGATTGGGCCATTTTTACCATTTTCAAGCAAGAAGGCTTTGAAGAGGATGGCCATACCCCTCGTCACCCAGGGCAATCTCGCCCACATGATAGAAAAGTGCTGGGTAACAGCCCTCCTTCTTCAGATCCCTTCTAAGTGCCCACATTCACCTCAACCAAACTTGTACGCCTGATTAGAAAATTTTCACCAAAATCACCAAAATGTAGTCAATCAGTCCAAAAACAAGTGGAAATGAGCCCAATGATCAGAATTCACATATTCAAAAAGGAATGATATAGATTCATCAACCAGAATCATCAACAGTTTCAATTAGGCCAACACCACAATTGTCAAAATTAACCCCCTCCCCAAATTGTCAGGGATGATCCCTGATGTGCAGGTAGCAGCATTGGACACCATTGATGATAGTTTGAAGCTCCCTTCTGGCAAATCAGGGTTGCAGCTGATGCAACGCTTTTGACTGAATGAATAGCCTAGCAACTGGGCACAGGTGGGTTGGGCATCCTGAACCCGTTCCCAAGCAAATGGGACCGCCCCTACGTGGGGTGGCCTTAGGAAATTCCTGTTGCTCATCAGGCCAGATGCTGTCACGCCAACTGCCAGAAATGCAGTTGAGTCTTGGTTCAGGCGTTTGAGGTCAAACCAATAATGACTTGGCCTGCCGATGATTCCTTAGATGTCAGTTCCCAGTGAGCTTATTTCCCCATTCTCAAATAATTCACTGGTTAGGTTGTACTTAAGGGATCTGATCCCCAGCTTGTTTCCTCATCAATCAACCACTATTTAATCAGTTGCATTGCACTGAGAAAAATTGTTGGTCGATTTTTCTTCCTTTATTTTCTATTAAAAACCTTTCCCTAAATTTAGTTTTTTAGTTAAAAAATAAACCGCCTTTTCAGCCAACACTCATACACCTCTTGGAGTCAAAGGCCATATTTGTCTGGTATTTTATTATGTGAAAGTACGAGATTCTGGCTCACTGGCAGTCATTGGAGAAACTCCTTTCTAGTCTCATATCCGTCATACAAGCAGCAGTGCCTTTGGAATTCTGGTTTGCTGTTTGGGTGCTCTGGCACCTAGGCTGGCAGTCTGGTCTAATTCTAACTTGCTGTTTGCCTGACACCTTCTATAGCGGCTTTAAAGCCAAGCCCCTATGTGAAACAGTCCCTTGCTTCCTCAGTGCCTCCTCTGGATGTTCCCAATTCATAACATGCTTCCAAGGTGCAACTCAAGCCAGCCATCAATTGTCTCAGGGCAAAGGCCATATAATGTAACAACCATCTTCTCCAACTGAAATGGTAGCTGAGCGCCCCAAGAGCAACCCCTTCCACAAGAAAAGGCATGTTAACAAAATGTGTCTCAAAAATCTAATGAAGCTGATGTGTCTAACTCTGACCTCTCTCCTATCACTCCACTGATGTGCATTGACAACCCCTCTGATAACAGATCTAAAGGGGATTATAAGGAAGTTCAATACTTGTCCTAGAAGCCCCTGCTGAAGTAAGGATACCAGATCAGTTGATCTCTGAAGGAGCTATTTAGACCATAATACCCAAAGAAACATACTTTAGCCAAGTTCTGGGCGCCCTAAGATTGTCAACGACACTAATGATGCTGACCATTTTTTTAACAAATTGATCTGACCCATTCAGCATGTTCATGCTTTCCAATCAATCAAATAAAGATATCCTGAGACCGATAAAAACTTTTTTCCACTTTATGTCATAAACAATTCTAGCTCTCCCACCTAGCTTTGATGGAACTGTAACTAAGGTAGAAGTCATTATCAACAAAGTCTGGGTTATGGACATCCTTAAAACTAGCTTTCTAATAAATGTGATCTCTTAAAAACTGATTAAAGAAGATTAAGTTGGCGCCTGACATGGAATGCTACCAAGAGTATGGAACTTTGGGCCCCAATAATACGCACGCTTTTGGGGCGTTATCCTCCCTACCCCTTTAGATTGTAAGCTCCTCGTGTCAGCCCCCAAAGTGCCCTTAGACAACAACTCTTGTGATACGCTATTGGCACTTAAATCATGCTTGATTACGACGGAATCATTGATATGAAACATGGTAATCTCTCTTTGCTCAACTATAAGACTCCTCTGGTTTTTACCAATAAAGATTCTAATAAAAAAGTATACTTATGCCTAGTTAAGTACCCTTCTTCTGCTTTACCCTTCTTTTAAACCACACCTGAGCAAAGTATAACAAAAGTTTCCTATTTCTTTGGACGTTTCAGAGGGCATTTCGTTTTATGCTTCAGAGAGGATAGTAATCAAGTCTGGTGAATAATGAGTGATTTACATTAAGGTAACATGTAAATCACTCAAACTTCTTATTGCACATAACAAGCATCAATCTAGTAAGTCCCTTAGAGCATAGAGTATTTCTGGGCATCCTAGATCCTGCCTGCCAATGACCTATCACTCTTTTATTGGAAAACCTCACAAATATTGACATTATTTTGAAAAAGCGTCAGGAAATAGGAAAAGGCTCACTGATTCCAAAATGAGGACATTGACAAAATCCACTTCATCAGTTCTATGTTGGATGTAGGTTTATCTACTGACCAAATGTCATGTACTTTGCCCAACGTCAGTATTTCAGATGACTTAACCCCTGATGAGCTTGAAAAGTTCACTCTTTATTAGAGGCACGGGGATATATTCTCTAAATTTGGTACTGAATTTGGGCACATGATGGATTGGAGCCACACTATTGATGTCAGAGATGCCCATTCATTTGGTTAAACCATAACATAAACCTAAAGTTGAAGAGCAACAAATGAGGACTGAATAAACAGTTATCAGAAGCTGGATTGCTAGTACCTCCCAATGTCATTGGTCGTCTCCTCTCTTAGCTATAGAATAGAAAAAGAGAGGTTCAGGTATTTATGAGCTACCAGAACCTGAACAACCTCACTAAAAAGAATAGGTATGCTATACTACATCAACGACTTTCTGGAACAACTTTCTGAATCAGGATTTTTCTCCACTAAGGACTTGGCCATTGGATATTGGTAAATAGACCCTTTCCTACAGGACCAGAAAAAAATGCTTCTGATTTGCAGTGAAGGTCTATTGCAACTCATTTGGCTACCTCAACAGTTGTGCAATTCTCTTGAACCATTCCAGCGGGCTGTGGGTCACATTTTATGGGAACTTAGTTAAGTTGTGTATTTTTCTATTAAATAACTTCATGATGTTCTCCAAAACTTTCAACAAATACCTTACTCTCCTAAAGGAAATCTTATATCGCCTGCATGAGTCAATTAAAAGTTGAAGCCATCAAAAATGCACGTTCTTCCAAGAAAGATTAGATATTTTGGACATTCTATCTCATAGGAAGAGATACAACTCTTACTAGATAAAATTGAAGCAACATTTAAGATAGCCCTTTCCAATGTGACATCAACCTTGAAATCCCCCCGCACTGTGATCAGATCTTCCCTGATCATCTATTCTGAGGCGCGTGTCAAGAATGGATGTGCCATTTTCCCCTTGTGCTTTAAACTTGACATCTGAAGTGCAAGTGTCCTGCAGTTTCTGCCTCCATTATTCCGCCGCTCCCTTTTGGCATTACCTCAGCTGCAGCTAACCCAAATTTTTGAGTGGGATCCATTCTCCTAACACCAACCTCAGCAAATTCAGGCGCAGCTTCCAAAGCCTCAGCCAATTATAAATTTAAAACTTTAGAAATTTGGTTGATTTATGGCAACCTGAGATGATGGATGAAACAGTTTAGGCTGAACTGCTGATGCTTGACAAATCATGGCAAATCAGGCACAGCCGACCTTCCAACTATAGTGGCTTATCCAGCACTAGCTAATTAAATCCTTTTGAGTGTATAAATTGGATTGATGATAGTGACCATCTGTATAATGTTAAACCAGATTTCGCGTTGGAGGAATTTTTTGCTAATCCTCCCAATTTGCGCCCCTGCCATTTTCGCCCTAAAAACGTTTTCCTTTATATATATAACTATAAGTAAAATGGCAGTCAAAGCCGCAGCTGCTCCCGCCAACACCCTACTCCTCCAGCAACTCCATGGGTGATGGAGCCCCTGGTTGAAGGATTTCTATCCCAAACTTCCCCATGATTTTGAGGAGGATGCAAATTATGAGATTAAAGAGATCGCTTTTGATGTGAGCCACGCTTGCCTTTATGCGGCAAAAACTTCTCTTTTGACCACAACTATCCCCAAACCCGCCAGCGCATTAAATCACATACTTGTTTGCTGGCTCTTATCTCTTTTGCTGAACATCAGCTTGCTCAATATATTGAGGCAATTGACACTGTAAGGCTCATTAGTGAAGAAACCCCCCACTATACCTCCTTATGCCACATGCAGCTGATTCCCCAACTCCTATGCTATCCACCATGGTCCACAAGCTAAAGCAGGCGCCAGAAAAAGTTTCCCCAAAGCTTCCTCACCATCTGATAAGGATTTCTAAGCTAGTAACTTAAGGGCTATACTAGGAATTTTTTATGATAATAACTTTATTTTCTCATAAAAAAATAAAGATGCGTGGCGGCTCCTACTTTTTTGGTTTGAGCACCACTAGTGCTAAAAAAAGCGATATTCAAGATGCCTCTTCTTATAAACCTGCGAGATATTCAAGTGTTAAAGGCTTGATGATTATTGATATTAGTTCATCCCAAAATTCGCCCAGCTCAGTGAGCTTCTCATATGACATTTGGCTAATAACACTCATTTCTATTAAGGTGTCAAACAAATGGCTACCTTTAAGACCCTAAAGAAGATACTCCAAGAAAATGCTATCTTACGCCATCCTGATTATGGTAAACCTTTTTAATTATTTACAAATGCCTCAGATTATGCTTTTGAAGCCATCCTGGCTCAATTGGATGATAACGGTGTAGATAATACAGTTCTATAAATCAGCAAGATGCTTTTAAAAAGCTGAACGCAACAACAGTTTCACAGAAAAAAAATTTCTTGGCTGTTCTACTCGCTGTAAAACATTTCCATTCATTTTTGTATGGAGCTACCTTCACTGTGGTTACAGACCACGCCTCTTTGAAATGACTATAAATATGAAGGATTTTAACAGACAGTTGACTCATTGGACCTTGAAGCTTCAACATTATAGTATGAAAATTGAGCTCTGGCTTGTACTTCTCATATGAATCTTGATGGGTTGACTCTGCTTCCTGTCCTTCTGTTTGATATTATTGAAGCTGAGAGCTATATATCCAATAATCCCAGATACTTGGGACGATGAGGAAGACCCTGTGAAGAAAATGCTAACCAGAAACTCATGCAACACTAATGTGGAGAGTGTGAAGTTATGCAAAAAGTAGGGGCAAACTGGCTGACCTATCATAGACCCTCAGAACGGATAACTGCGATCATGGAGGCCCACTATATCCTGTTCATGGCGTAGTGAGAAAAACTTATGAATGGATTAAAGATTGGTACTATTGGAAGGGAATTGTGGAGCCCATTATTTAGACCTGGACGCCTGCTTAACCTGCAAGAAGCAACAAAGCTTCAAGACAAAGTATCAATATTATCCTACTATCCTTCAACAACCATTACACATGATAAGCCCTGATGTAGTTGGCCACTACCCCCAGACTATCAGTGGAAATTAATATACCTAGTAGGCATTGATCACTTTACAAAATGGGTCAAAACTATGTCTCTTCATGAAAAACTGCAAAAGATACCGCAACTTTCCTTCACCAGAATACTCTCACTCTCCATGGTCGCCCCCAGGTTCTACTATGTGACAATGGAAAAATTGCACCCACAGATTGTTCTAGATCCTGGATACCTCCATGGAAGCACAACAACCCCTCTTGCCACCTATAACCCTTCTACAAATGTACAGTAAAAAGAGCGAATGGAACTTTGGTATCCATTTTACGAAAAATGGCCACATCAGACCCTCTACAATGGGATCAGTTCTTTCCTAGTAATATTATGGGCTACCATATTAGTTTTCACCAACCCATAAAATGTCTCAATTCCATAATTTATATTTTTGGAACCTGGGTACCTGCCCTCTTAGCTAAAGATGTTTATTCTTATAGAACTGATGATCATGACAAGGCCATGAAGATGTTGGCCCAACACATCAGACAGCTTTAATCTGATGCCATGAACAATCTAGCAAAAATCTTCTTTAAAGAGGGCTGACCAACTAATGAAAATAGACCTCCTCTACTCACCTATCAAGTTCAGAAACCGGTTCTATGCTCTCATAATCGCATCACTCCCAGAAGTAAATATCTTGGGTCCAATTTGGTAAGATCATTTGTGATAATTATTAAAGGGGTGACGAGTATTCTAAAAAGTTTCTTGCCACTGGTATCATTATAAATCAAGTACGCAAATGTTTTTCTACGCCTCTATTCTCCCCTTAACATCTTAGGGGGTAATTTCGGACAATTTGACGTTCAACTTGTTAAAAAGAATGTCTCATTGAAGAATACTTCTGATTTTGAATAATAATCTCCGTTTTAAACTTGCCTAAAAATCCCAAAAGAGTATTTATAATTACTTCTAGCCCTTGGCCAAATAGCTGAAATATTGTTAATGCAAATATGCCATACCCCCAACGGAATAAGCTATTCAACTCTGAAGTCCGCCCAAGCACTACTGTAGATTCAGTGCTACCGCCTAAGGGAAAACAACTCCCTTTTATAGACCTGAAGGAGTTCTAAAGTATGCAAATAACCTGCCATCCTATCGTCTACTGGAAATTCTGGTAATTGGCTGAGGTGCAAATATTTTTAAGACAACTGATTGGGTCAAATGTTTTATGTTAATACCACATGGGTTCACCATCCCTACTGTTGACTTACAATTTAAAATCCAGTTCACTTTAAACTAAAGGAATCTTGAGAGTTCAAATAGCCAAAATCATCATTTAGCCAAATTGAGCTCTTCACTGATTCTCATGAATTCTCTAATATTCCATTATCAGCCTCCAAATAGATTAATTAATAGAAGGTGTTAATATAATAAATTTTGCTTGTGTTACTTAGCTTTAGTGATATTATTCTATCTATCTTGAATTTTAAATTTTAAATTTATTGCGAGGAAGGCTGACCAGGGGATGGACACTTCCAAATGTCAGCCTGAAAGAGACAAAACTTAGTAACATGGAAGGCACCGTAGAGAAGCGATGCTATCTCTTGTTACCAGAGGGAACGCCACTTATGGGGAGGGGGAGGGAGCGTATGAATGGGCCGGAGCCACAATTGAACATGTGTGGAGGAAAGGGTCTGATTTGATGAACCAAACTGGGAACCAGGAGGAGACCAGCTGTCAGCGACGTGGTGGGAGGTACCCAAACATCCACGCCTGAAAGTGGTCCACCAAATGAGACTGGAATCTGTGGACAGCTTCTGGGAGGGTGGGAGTGGAGCCTGCGATGGCATCCAAGACAATCGTGTGGATAGTCCACATGGCGATTGCAACCACCAGAGCACGGAGGGAGGGTGGAAGGGGGGAGGCCATTGATAAACAAACATTTCTCTTGACAGGCTGAAGGGATGTGTTTGATCCTGGCCAAGCAGACGTTGGACTTGGCGCCATATCACTTTAGAGGTAGGACGCTTCTCCAGGCGGTGGAACAGCGTTTCATACTGGCCACACATGATGCAGGATGTGTGTAAAGCTTTAGAGCGCTCAGCTGTACGGTACACCCGCCTCAGGCAGCGCCACACATTAGAACGGATTTGAGGCTGCAACAGAGGATGGTGTGCGTATTTCCAGATAGTTTTTGGGTCTCGATGGAGTAAGGGATGTCCATCATGTCCAGGTAGTCCACCCTGGATAGGACATGGGGCCGTGTGGGGATCACGCCATCATGGATGGGTAGCCCCGTACCTCTTGTGTGAACTGGAGTGAGGGGCAGCCTCTTTGGGTTGTATGTCTGCTAATACAAATTCTCCACTCAGCGCTCCGCATGGCGAGGAGGATTCGTTTGTAGTGGGTTTTAGTACCGTGAGGACCTTTGGCCGATGGGTGTGAAGCCAGGTAGTTCATCAGGGAGTAGGGGCTCGATGGATTGTTGAGGCCCAAGGCGCGGGAAAAGTTGGAGCGGGCCGCGCAGGACCAGTGTTGGGAGGGGAGCGTAGGGGCGGTGACGGCCGCAATCCAGGTACCCAAGATCTCGGCCGCATGGGCTCTGAAGTCAAGCAGGCCCATGCCACCATGCTGATGAGGGCCAAACATGATCTCTAACTGTACTGGTGGAGGGCACCTGACCATAGCCATCCTTGAAGCAGGGCATGCAAGGATTTGAAGAAGCATGGGGAGAAGGGGATGGCGTGGGCTCTAAACCAGACTTTGGAGAGGAGCATAGAGTTGGCCAAAACGACCCTGTCAGTAATGGAAGTAGGGTGGGCTTTGAGGGAGGCGATGCGCTTCGTCACGTTGTCTAGAATATGAATCTCCATTACTGCTGATGCATATCCGCCTGCCTCCACCCACATGCCCAGATGGCGGACCAGCCCTATGGTAGGGCGTGGCACAAAGGGGAGCACCAGTGGGGCGGTGTGGGGTGAGCTGGGAGGGCGAGCGCATGTGCGAGCAGATGGGCCGGGCTGAGTGCTGGTTGCAGGGGCCCAGCAGTTATGATACCGACCAAGGAGGATGATTTTAGTTTTGGAGGCATTCAGTGCAGCATTACTTACCCGGGACTACTCATTGAGAAGGCTTCAAGTGCGCGTGCATCTTTATTATTAGACACCCCAACCACACAGTCATCTGCAAACGCCATCATCTTGACTGGGGCTTGGCCTGGCACATGGACCCTGGTGAGTAGGGCATTCGCATTTCGAAGTAGTGGGTCAAGGCTGAAGCTATATAAGAGTGGGATAAGGGAGTCTCCTTGTTGCAAGCCCCTTTGAGGGCGGACTACTTCCGTTAGGAAGCCAGGGCCACGTACTGCCATAGTTGCAGATTCTGTGAGCAGCATCACCCAGTTGATGAAGCGAGGGGGTAAGCGGAATTGATGGAGGCAGGACATGAGGTATTCCCAGTTTACTCTATCATAGGCCTTCTGTTGGTCCAGGAATGCAAGTGCCCCAGAGGCTGTGGACTGGCATGCGTTGGCCACAGAGTGCACATTGTCCCAAATTGACCTTCTGGGTATGAAACTGAATTGTTCTGGGGAGATGGTGGCAGATGCTACAATCCCTAAACGGTTAGCCATGATTTTGGTTAAAATTTTTTGTATCCGTTTTAGTTAAAAAAAATGGGGCGCCAGTTGGCTAAGTCTAGCTTGTCCCCTTTCTTGAAGAGTGTGACGGTGAAGGCCTCTTGTCCTCCTGGCAGGAGGCGCGTTTCCAAAAGGCTCTGTTTCTGTGAGGCCAGCAGTAGTGGGGATATATATTTGAAGTACTTTTTGTAGAATTCATATGGAATGCCATCTGGGCCTGGGCATTTTCAGTTTGGTGCACCACGAATGGCTGTCCATAAGTTGTTTGGAGTAATCAAATTAATTATTTCTGGGTATTAGAAAATGGTGCAGATGTGGGCTCAGTCAAGAAATTCCGCCACTTTGGCTGGCTGAATTGGATCGGATTGGTACAATTTGGAGTAATACTTTTGCATTTCGATTGCCACTTCAGCTGTCATATCTGCAGTGGAATCATCCGATCTTTGCACCTGTGTGCAGGCCACGCTCTGGCGTGGTGCAAAATTTTTTCTAAAAAATGTGCGGTGCACTTGTCACCTTTTGTAATGCGTTTGGCCCTGTACTGAACACAAACATGATGTTTGTGTTGCCTTTTGAGCGCGTTGAGGTGGGCGGCTGCCTCTGCCCACTTCTGGCCCCATGCAGAGCTGTATCCTGTAGCTGGGATACTGGACTCCAGGTGTGCCAACTCTGCCAGAGCGCGCGAAATGACAGCCAATGTGGCTCGTGAGCATCTGGAGGAGAGGTGGCGAGAGTGGAAGATGGTATCATCTTTGAAAGTTGCCCATGTGGAAATGGGGTCCATGAAAAATGGTGCAACAAACTCTTTTGCCAAAGTTGCTGATTCCACCCATGTGGAAAATCCTGGCGACGCGAGCTCGGAGGGGCAAATTTTGCACCAATGTGGGGCCTTAGCAGCTGTGACAGGTAGGTGGTAGGTTATCAAGACCAGTCAATGGTCAGAGAATTCCATTTTTGTTGTTTTAAAGTGGGATATGTGGGGTTGGAATTTTGCCAGCATAAGGATAAGGTTGATGCAGGACATGGACCTTAATTGGCTGTTGTGGACGTAGGGGCATACTTGTTCTCAAGTAGTGGGGCTTGCCGCAGCAGCGCATCCATTAACCCAAGGTGGCCTTTAGAACACGAAGTTCAATGTGGCCCTGGGGGGCGTGGGAGGAGGAAGGCCACCAGTCCGTTGGAGTGTTTAGCCAGCTGTTCATATCGCCAACTATGAAAGGGTCTGGGGGTATCAGGAGGGATTTGACTGACAAGAAAAATTCCCAACGCTCTCATGCACCGTTTGGGGCATAGATGTTGATGATAGCATGTACCACGTCAGCCCACAAGAAGGTGACAACGAGGACTCATCCATTGAGGAAGGTTTCTGACAATAAAAATTTGAAAAAATTATTTTTCCAAATTAGCACCCCACAGTGCTCTGACCAAAAGGATATGGATGGGAGGAGCATTGTTTTCCAAGCTTCCTTGGAACCTCGTGGACAGTGGGACTCCTGGATGGCCAGGATATCCACGGGTAAATTTTGTTGTAAAAAACTTAGTTTCCTAGCCTGGGATGGGGAGGCCTTGAGTCTGGCGATATTTAACGTCCCTAAAGTGAAGGTTTCCCCCATCGCACCTTAGGTGTGAGGGGGTGGGCACCCAGGCCCACTAGCCTCCTTTAGATCCCCACGGGCCTTCACAGCAGCGTGGGTGTTAGCAGCAACGCTATCAGGATCTTTGTTAATTTTTGCAGAAAGAGTTGCATTGGCTTTAGCCTTCACTTTTTGGTTCCCCGATGTCAGATGAATTTTTTGTGGTGCGGATGAGTTTGGTGCACCATTGAGTGGGTCAAAAAATTTTCAGTTTTAATGGGCCCCAAGTCAGTTTCAACTGGAGCTTGGGTGCAACAATTGGGTGAGATCGAGTCCCCCATCGGATCCTCAGATTGAGTGGCCCAATTGGCATGGGCTTCCCAATCTGATTGGTTGATGGATCTCTGAGTTGCTTCTGCTGCAAAGGTTTCAATGTCCTCCTGGCGTTGGGAGTGTGGGATAGCGGTGGTGGCTTTGGCCGCTTCCTTGGCCGCGGCCCTGTGGGCCTGTTTGGCCTTCTACTGCTCTTGCGTGGAGATAGGCTTTACCAGTTGGTAGCAGCCTTGTGCTCCCCATGGGAAAGCCTCTTTGGTGCTTGCAGTTGGTTTGTGGTGCGCCTCTCCGCTGGCCATGGCCGCTGAGAGGTGCTCTTGGAATCTGACACCCTCCTTGGTGGGGCATGCATGTGCCTTATGGCTGAACGCGTCACAGTGGGTGCAGATGGGGGCGCGCTGTCCGCGGTCACCCAGAATGGGTGGGTGGTATGCCCTGCAATATCAATAAAAGTGGAGTGCGGGATCTGGGTTAGGTCCTTCGCAATCTCCTTAGTCAGGATCAGAACTACAATGGCTTTGCTGGTGCACAGGTGTGGCATCAGCGTGAAGCATTGCATTTTGAAAGATTGTATTTCGCTATATACGGCGAGACCATCTTTCAGGTGTTGTTCCAAAATGGCACGTTTTACTGTAGTAGGCAAAAAATCAAACGTGAGGAAAATTTGGTTTGATTTCGTCCATCTGGTGCATTTGGTTTTGACGACCCATTGCCCTTTGGGGAGGTCGACCACTATGCACACCACAGCAGCCTCGTCTGCTACCTCTTTGTTTTTGAAACCTAGGTCCAGCCAACCGCGTGACATGGAGTGAGGTGCAATGTACACTGCGGTTGGGGTAAAAGGTGTGCACATCCCCACAAAATTTTTCCCATAAGGCCATTTGTTGGATGTCCAGAAACATGCAGATCCGTATTCCACTGACAAAGTGGCAGGGAGTGTGGCGTGTTGATGTACTGGTTGCATCGTGCTTAACATGCGAGGATTTCTGGGGAAATAGTGACCGCCAGTTTTTTAAAATTTTTGTTTATTCTGCCAGTTTCTCCGGGGCGTTTTCAAACGTTTGAGGCTGTGGGCCTTCCACCTGCTCCTCTTACCTTACTTGCCCAACTGCTCCCTGACATGGGCGCAGACTAATCTCCTATGTGAGATTATCAAACTAGATTAAGACTTGAGTTGAATAGGTTGCAAAAGTGATTGCAACAAGAAAGAAAAGTTTTATTATTCTACTTATTTTTGTTCTTAAAAACTTATATTTATCTGTGGTCCCAAGTTACCAAAAAAATCTTAGAAAAGCAGCAGAGAGTATTAATACTCAGGCTATTGTTATATAGTTAAAATCCTAGTCTTAAGCACCTGCAAGCAAAAATTGCCAGGCTCCAACAATCCTTAAAGATCCCCGCTTAGTTGTACGTCTGCTTCACCAAGTTGAACCACATTTTTATTGCCTGAATGACCCACCTCTGAAGGGTCTTAATGAGCCTGAATCACTTCATCCTGGAGTTAAGTCACCACCCAATCTTTTATGAAACTGAACCCCCTCCACCAACAGATAAATGGGTCCACTTATGCGTCATTAGCGCCAGCTGGTCTAACAGCTCCAGGTTCTCAATATGGGCCATCTGACCCACCAACACCTGAGTGGTCAGAGGCAAATCCAAGGACCAATTTGCTTCTGAAATTGCAGGAGGAGAGATGGCAAGGATTTGTGTCAGCAGAATCACCATAGTTAACTCATGCTCATCCGCCTCCATTAGACCCAATGCAGAGTTGAATTTCAAAAAGTCAAGAAGATTATATAAAGGGCTTGTACCAAATTTATATGTGATATTAAAACTACAGAGGTCGTGATAGATCCAGACCTCTGTACCAACTTCTGTCGCTTCCAAAAGTACATAGAGGCCTGATGATTTATCAGCAGAGTCACCTCATGCTGTGTGCCCTAGAGAAGGTACCGCCAGCGGGTAAGAAAACATGACACATCAGCCAAATCCTTATTGTAGATGTCTCAGGGTTGTTTGGCTGAAGTGAATTTGCGCAAAAAATAGGCAACTGGGTGTTCCAACCCATCATGTTTTTGCAGTAATACCTCTCTTACAACGGCATATGAGGTGTCACATGTAACAATAATTGGCTTGGTGGGATCCTCATGTTTGAGAATGGGAGGCACCAGAAACATCTCCTTAATAGTGTCAAACGACTTCTAGCACTCCTCCATCCAGCAGAATGTACCATTTTCCTGGTTGGGGGTGCGCCGGTGCAGCCAGCTATGAGAGGGCGAAAGAGTTTTTTACAAAAAAATGATCATACCAAAGAAGCCCCACAACTGCTTCTGGATCGTTGGATTGGGGCACTTGCATATTTCCTTGAGCATGCGGGGATGGCATAACCATCTTCAAGACTTGTTTATCCATAAAGGTAACCTCCTCAAGGATGAACTCACATTTAGAAGGTTTTACTTAAAGGTCAGCCTTGTGCGACGCCGCCAACCCCGCCTCCAGATCCTTATTGTGCTGCTCAGGCTTGAGAAAATGCGCGAGGATATTATCAATATATGCCACCACACAGGTAAACTGAAGATTATCAAGCAATTCATTGATAATTTGCTGGAATGTAGTTGGGGCAGTGTTTAAAGCCAAAAGGAATCTCGCGGAACTGGAAGATCCCTCTTTAAGTTTAAACCACCATAAGCCACTACTGTCCTTTCACCACCCATATCTGGGAATATGCATTCACAAGATCGAGCTTCAAAAATACCCAGGATTTTTGCAATTTCCTGGCTAATATTCTTCTCAAGGGGAAGGGGGTATGGATCATGAACAATGAATTTATTTAAATCTCCATAGTTAACGAGGGGCTCAACATACCATCGGCCTTCTGAGAAAAACCATTGGAGTTGCAATAAGAGATGTCTATTTGAACACCCAATCTTTTTATGAGCATGTCACACAACTACACCTCCAGAGTCTTGTCCTCCTGCTTGGTATACATATACAAGGGACAGTTAATGTTAATTAAATTTACTGTCAAACAGAAGGCCAGATCATACTCATAGTGGAGAGGGAATGCGGTTGGCCTTTTTCATATTAAAAATACCCTGTAACTGAGCCAAGCTAGATGGGAAATATGCCGTCAATGCTGTGGGGGAATGAGCGGAAACACTTGACTCCACTCTCTAGCAGGGGAAAAACGTCAATAAGGGAAACTCACCCCATGCATATATATTTGTGAATGACAACATTTGGACTCTAGATTGATACTCACCTGCTGCCACTGCCACCACCCAGCTTCAAGTATAATATTAAACAGCAAATCCAGAACAGCAGTTTAAGTCTTGGAAAGGAACCTCTCCATCTGGAATGGTATCAACTCTCATTCCGCTCAAAAAGGGCTGGACTCTGACACATGTGATTCTCACCTCCCAGTGCGACTTAGCCCATGTGGTGGATGAGAGATGGGTAATGGTGTACCCTCTTGGAGTTGCATCCCACTTTTATTATCCTCTTCTGCTGAGCTGGTTTAGAATATTTGAAGAGTTTACTAAGAAGAGGATAAATTGTGCAAAACGCCCAAAACCGCTAAAATCCCACTATTACATACAGCCCACACCATCCTAAACAGGTATGGAGGTGGTTAACCCACTACCCACCAACTGGGCTCAGCACTATGTGTCTTGGCCTTGGGCGCAACCTGCCGTATGCCCAAAAGTCGCCATCATAGCAAATGCATGCACATGGCAAAAAAAAATTAAATTTAAGTAATGAGCCTAAAATAAATTTGGCTAGGCATTTGGACCCAAGTCAGCTGGAAATTAGGTCTGGGAACTCAATTTGAAATCTTGGTTAGAATTTACTCTTGGTGGCTGTTGCATTTGCATCTTAATTTTCCCTAGAAAGCCTGTAAGCAGCAGTCTCCAACAGGTACCGCTGTCACTCCATTTTCTTAATTTACATCCTTTTTAATTCAATAAAATTCTTGGAGAAATCAAATACTCTGGCTTTAAAATATTTTTGTTGGAAAAAAATGGGTCATGGTCCCCAAATCTTAGAACTACCTGGCTGGTCCTCATGACCAGTTTTATTATATTTCACACGTCAATTTGGACGGTCAAGTCCACGGCATTCTAGCTTGTATTATTGATGGTAACTCACTCGGATTTCCAGGCCAGTCTAAGTATTATTATCAGCACTCCATGACAGCAGTGAACCAATCACAAAAACCATACCAATTCACTAAGAATGATATAGGCTGCCAAACCGCATAAAACATCTTCAAAGCCAATGATGCATCCAATACTGAAGACCTGACGTCAAGACCAAGATCCAAGTCCTGAGCAATCTGAAAGCTCATAGAGCTCCTGGCTGCACAGGTGTCCATGTGAGCCTCTACAGATACCATATGAGAGACCAACTGGATCTGTACAGATAACAGAAAGTATGCTAATAATGGTTCTTAGTCACCTGGCGAGACATTTCTATGAAACAAGGGTATCCAACTGACTGACCCTAGAAGCACCCTTAGAGAGGAAACTGTGGCATCAGCCACATAAGCCACCTCCAACTCTGGAAAATTCCCATAATTCAACAAAATCACCAACAGATTTATGTATTTTGGTTCCCCAAGAGCATCTGATTTGACTTCCAAAATACTCTTTCCTGAGCACAAAACAGCAGGTTGAAGAGCTAGGACATTAGCCATGGGGATGAAAAACACTCTTACGCCTGTGAGCCGTCCAAGCTGGCCCGCCTGTGGAAAGCTAGATGTCCCCAATCATTCCATATGTGGTCTGGGGGAAATTGTCCCTCTATTGGGGTGATGAGATAATTTCTTACAGGGGCAAGCTTTTAAGCGTAAGAATGGGTCCTTCGCTTATGGCAAAAACTATTGTAGTTACCTTATTTTTGAGGAGTGAGGAGATGGACCAAAACAGAAGTCACTCCTTTATGTTATGGAGCATGCTGATAATAATAAAGACTGGCCTGAGCTTTGGGTGAGTGACCACCCAGAATCTGCCATAATACTTGTAGTACAGCTAACCATGTTGACAGATGAAAAATGAATAAAGGCAGCCATGAGGCCTAAACAGGGATTTCCATAATTTTAAATATTACCATAAATATTAAATGGAACGAAAAAGCACACAAACAAGTTTTGATAATTTTTAAAATTTCTTATTAAAACCAAAATGGTGGAAAGGGAAAAATGGAGTGACAGCGGTAGATGTCAGGTTTTGCTGCCCTATATGCTTGCTAAACGGGGAACTAAAGCTAAGCGCAATACCATCAAGAATATTTCATTATTCAGTTCCAGTGGATTGTCAGTTTAAACAATTTCTGATACCAACTCAGATCTGACTATCCCAGTTAGATTACCATCAAAATCTGCTAGCGAGAATATTCATTCCACCATGATCCACTTAGCATGATGATGACAACGCTTTTGGAAGACGGCAGGTTGTGACCATAGCAGGCCACATGTGACTGGCTCCATTGGGTTGGAAAAGGGATTGGTAACTATGTACCTGTTTGGATGGGCTCATTTAGAAAACTCTTAAGAAAACCTAGCAAATGGGTATCTTCACACTTGAAAATAACATAGTCCCTTTATTTTTAATAGAATGCAACTCAACCTCACTGGTAGAGCTTGACCTATTATACCCCTCCTGGGGATGCATAAAAATTGCCTTCCGCTTGTGCTGGCTTCTACCCTCAGCCACCTCCTGGAACAACTTCTAAATTTTATCCACCAATCCTTTGATGGTGAGCAGGGATGGACAAGGCACATTTCGTAGGGGATATGCCAATACCCATCTCTCATCCACCGCATGAGTTAGATCACCCAAGGAAATGAGAGGGATGGCTGCCAGCTTCTTCCCTTTTTTGTTCAAAATGGAAATTTCTCCCAATCTAGATGCAGGGTTTGTTCACCAAGGCTTACAAAAGGATACTTTAAACTGTTAGGTAATATTTATAAAGATGGTTGCTCCAGTAACATTGAGAAGGAGTTTTTAAAGAAATAATCGGATTTTAATAAATTAGGGGTGCCCACTCAAAAGGGCGGCATACATGTATATTTATTTGCAATTGAGATAAACAATTGATTATCATGATTAAAAAAGCAATATAGCATCTTGGCTAAAAGCCTAGGTGGCCATATCAGAAGGCGAAGAGGCTTTAGGGAAATTTTTATCTGGATCCCACTTCAATTGGCATACCATAACGGATAAATGGGGATTGTGCATCAGCAGCATGGTGCATGAGGAGGTATAGGTGGGGGTTTTCTTAATTAATAATTCCAGAAGTATCCATCATCTCAATGTATTGAGCGAGTTGATGCTCAGGAAAAATGATTAAATCAGGAACACAAGTGAATGAATTGATGCGCTGTCAGGTTTGTGGATAATTAGTATCAAACATTAAAGCTTTGGTGCATAAAGGCATGTAAGGCTTGTACCAAAAGCAAGCTCTTAAATTTAATATTTTACATCTTCATTAAACATATGAGGGAAATTGGGGATAGGAATACCCTCCACAAGGGGCTCCATCGCCCTTGAAAATGTTGACAGAGGACAGTATTGGCAGTGGCAGCAGCTGCTTCAACTGACATTTTAGTTTATGTTTTTATACGAAAATAACCATTTTTAAGAGAAAATGGTGGGGACACAAATTGGGAGGGTTGATGAAAAATCTAAGGCAAAATTAGGCTTAACATTGTAAGCCTAATCTGCGTCATCAATCCATTTGATTACTCTGAATGGATTTAAATCGGCCAGTGCTGGCCCAGACACCAAAACTGAAGTGATGGAAGAAACTGATTAAATGTAAACTGTTGACCACAGCATGTTAGATGAGAACGGTTCTGTCATTTGGCCATGGTTAGGTGAATTTGAAGTTTTTATTGGCTGCCAACTTAGAAGCAGCGCCATAATATGCTGAGATCAGGGGTGGGAGGATCAATCCCCACTCAAAAAAATTGGCATGGTGGCAGCTGAGCTGATGCCAGAGGAGGGATAGGAAAAAGTGGCTGGAGAAAAAACTTCTTGGAACTTGCTCTTTGAATAATCAAGTGCAAAGCACAAGGAGAAGATGGCACGGCTGTTTTTGATGCATTCCAAAGGGGTAATCAGGCGCAGACCTGATCACAGTGTGGGGAATCGCGAGGAAGATGTCATGATGGAATAGATGAATCATCACAAAGGCGCAAGGCCCTGCTAAAGGATCTACCCCGTTGGGGACCACAAATCGAAGCATGGGATCTGCGCCATAAACGTCCAATCCCTACATTATCTCATAACGGAGGCATTTCAGGGAAAGATGGGAGGGCAACACAGCAAACTGAATCACAATGGTGGCGTCAGCTGGGAGCCACATGTTAGGGTGGTGATTGAGGTATTTATATATGATCAGCAACTTCACTGCTTCTGATGACTGGGCTTCAGACCCAAAGCCCAGGCAAAATAGCCGTTAAAAGGATGAAAACTTAAAATCTGGTGGTTATAAACACCGCCGTGACCATCTCAATAATAGCTGCATGTGTGTACAGGAAAAGATTCTTCATACCTGACCTGGAGACTAAAATAAATTGTTCTGAGGAAACATTAAAGGGCTCTGGAGCACTGCCTGTGGACTTGCAAGATGGTAGGTTAAGTCCTAAGGTGGGACATAACTCCTGATGGCATTAAGAGGTCTAGTAGAGCCATCCCAGGTGCGCTTTGGCGGCGGCTGGATAATGCCAGAAATCGGTGCACCACCACCCCACACTGGGGCAGCAGGCTTCAATCATGCTGGCATCATTTTTTGGGCCCAACCCAAGTGGCTATTTTTTGTAATAAATAAAAAACCTCAAATAATTTGGCTATGATTTAATTTATCAAAGCAAAAGAAAGGTGTAAATCTCGCTTGATCTGTGGGACTTATGAAAAACATTTTTTAATTGTAGAATTTGTACTCTAGACGTGTTTTATAACTTATGATTTTTATCCCCCAAAATAGAGTTAAAATTTGTAAATTATAGATACTTTTTGAAGACTAGGGTCTTAATTAAGTATAAACTAAGATTAAGCTCATGCTGGATGGATTTTATCTGTACAGCTTCAGCTTCCTTTTCAGGTATGAAGTATTATATTCTTGCCCTTAAAATTAATCACACTTTTTATAAAATCAGTTTGGTGATGCATTTGGTATTCCTGAAACCTCCAGCATGTTTTCAGGTCATTAATTATCTTGTCTCCGAGTAGTTTATTCACTAAACCCATTCAATAGTAATTTCTTGTTCAGTGGGACCAGTAACAAGTTGAATATTAGCACAGTCATGCTATTTGGTTATGTAATTGGCCAGATATTTATCGCTTTTTAATTGAGATATAATCTGATAAAGTTTAGAATATTGTGATGTGACAATAGAAAACTAGGTTATGAAATTATAATGCCCTAGCACTTACAATAGCAGTCAAAGACTATAAGATGATGACATACCATTATGATGTAAATATCTATTGAAAATACTTTTTGTATTTATGTGATGTCAAAGGTGCAGGTGGGAAAAGTTTTTGGTTAATGTGTAGCCCAACCCACTTGGTGGATTGAGCAGATATGGTTTCACCCATCTACTTTATTAAACTTAAGCTAACATTCAAGACCCCTCCAGTGGGCTTACTTTAGCAGAGCAAATATAGGAAGTTAGATCAAATGTGTTAGAATATAAATTGTTTTGTTAAATATTTTACTATAAGTAAATAGTGAAAACTCAAAACACTACCATTATCAGGTGTTAGGTTTTTATAAATATATATGAAAGAGGTTAACTTGTACTAATTTAATATCTTGGCACCAACAGCGCTATTCTTGAATGCTAATACTGTAGGTTACAAAATTTGGATTTATATCTGATACTAAGAATTGATTGATCTTAATTGACTTTCATTGTTATCTTATTTAAGAGGTTACCTTTATTATCAAGCAGCTTTACTTGATTATAAAAGTCCAAAATAGAGCAGGTGTATTTTTGCACACCTGTAAGCTCAAACTAATTTGGGTTAATAAATGTTATAACAGGTTAGTAACCCGTTCTGTTTAGGATGAGACATCATTTCCCTCCTTCCCTCTTATCATCATTAAATTATTAATGGTGTTACTTTATATTTAATAAGATTGGGGTGGTTATCTCTCTTTCTGCTCAGCATAACTCTCCGAGCCAATCACACATAAATTTATAAAACAAACTGAATTCACTCATAGTAGTTTTGCTCTGATGTCATCAAATTCTCTACCAGCTGCTCCAGTGTGGGGCAGCAGCGAAACTCCCCCACCATTTTTCATCTGTCAGGAAAATGCACTAGGACCGGTTCACCCAGTCATTTAAAACCTATGGGCTGATTCATTCCGCCCAAGGACCTGGACGCCCACCTTGCTCATACCCAATCAGTACCTCACTGCCCCCTAGTGCTCCCCTGGAGCAACATGCACTATAGCCTAAGGGTCAAATAGGGAAACTATTCCCATACCATGACCAAGCCATTATTGAAATGGTACAGGCGGTGATGACACCTGCCGGCTTTATTGATTTCTGCCCCCTACAAGGGGTATTTCAACCTCAGCTTCACCTGCGAAGCTGATGCTTCCAATGCAGCAACTGTGCCCCTGGTATTCCAGGGAACCCCTCTCCCCACAACTTGGACTCGGCTCCCAGCAGACACCACTTTGGTGGTCCAGTTTGCTGGCCTGCCCACCCATCTCCCCCTGAAGTGCTCCACTGGGAGCTGATGGACAGTTTGGCAGCCTATGGCTTCAACCCCATCTTACAATTTGTGGTCCCAAATGGGGCCACACGACTTGCTGGTCCTCGGGCATATGCCATGATAAGCCCTGAATTTAGTAAAATAGTGGTGGCAATTCCGCCATGCACTGTTATTCCCTCAGCGCCTGACCATCTGTTTCGTGCATGTGTCAAGGGCGGGCGGACAATCTGTCCATCATGTTTCAAGTTAAACCACTTGAAATGCAAGTGCCCCTACTCAAACACTTCAGATGGATCAGATTACTCATCCACCGACCTCCTATCTGTTGTCCACCCTATACAATTTCAGGCATGGGGCACAATCCTACCTCCTCCACCCCCAAATCCTGTTGCTGCAGCTATACCTGCAGCTACCAATCAGCCTCCTCCTCACCCCAATACCATAAATAATCCCCTAATCAAGCATCAGATTTGATCCCAGTTTAATCCCATACTTCCACAAATGAATCAAACAAACCTCAACCATACGCTGATTCCCCAATCCAATTCAACCAAAACCCATGGGAATTATTGGCTGAAATTGACGAATCAGGTATGTTCATTGAAGAACCATTTCTGCAGATTGAGCAGTTCATTAATGGAGAATGGGACGCCAAATACCCCCTTGACTTTATACCCACAGTCAAATGCTGAATTGTTTTGCAGTGATCATCAGCTTGCAGTTGAAGCAGCTGCAACACTAGATTGTCATCCCCTGCATAAAGCTGTCACTAAATCAGTAGTGATACTCAAAGGAGGAATTCCACCTCCTGTTATCCCTGAAACCTTAAACCCAAAAAGTAAAATCAAGGTGAACCAGTATTACAAAAGCGCAAACAATGCTTTTCAGACTGTGGCAACTATAGCACGGAATATAAAAGCAAAAATTTGACCAACATTTACACGTTTGTTCAACTCCCAGATGCATAAAATAAAGCTGAAAAAGCTTTAACCGAATATCTCAGTGCCATTTACCTAGCTGGAAATTTCCATGAAATTCCAATTATCAGAGATATTGAACCATATACCGCAGATGCCCAAACGCCATTACTGATGACCGTGACACGCACTCTACTATGGGAGGAAGAAGCTGCTGCCAAAGAGGCTGCCAAAGATGAACACCCTGACCCCCCTCCCCTTCCGCCATGGAGGGATAAGTGGCTTCCGCTGACCACCTGGTTGGTCAGTTTTTGAAGTGTTTCACTCAGTTCGCTCATTAGGGCGTTTTGTTTGAACCAAATAGTTACGTTTTTTAGTATTATATTTTTAATTTAGGTAATGTCCATCCCCTGGTCATCTTGCCTTATATAAATATAAAGATTGGGGTGGTTTCCATGGGGTGGTGCCCTCTACATTAAATGTTTTTAAAAAAGAATAATAGAAATTACTTTGATAAACTAAAAACTTTTTTTTGTTGCAATCACTATTGCAACATATTTGATTCAAGACTCAGTAAGTTTGATAATCTCTTTGAGGAGATTAGTGTGCACCCAATGTTGGGTAGATGTTAAGAGAGCAAATTAAAGGGCACAGGCACAGGCCTCACACCATACAAATTTTGTAAACGCCCCAATGTCACTGGCAGCCTCAATAAATTATATAAAAACCAGCAGTTAGTATTTCCCTGGACATTTTGGCCTGACAAGTGAAATGTAACCAGTTCATCAATACTCTGCACTCCCAGCCCCTGTCATCAGTGGAGCACAGGGTTTGAGTATTCTTGGATATCCAACAAATGGCGCTATAGGAAAAGTTATGTGGAGATGTGCACACCCATTTCCTGAATGAAGTATACATTGCACCACACTCCCTGCCCCAAGGGTGGCTGGATCTCAGTTTTGAAAATAAACAAAAAGGGACAAAGCTGCACATATGCATGTGTGGTAATTCTTCAGACATTCAATGAGTGGTTGAGACAAAGTGCACTCGTTGGACCAAATCAAATCAAGTTTTTGTTACATTCAACTTCCTCCCCACAACTATTAAGTGCGCAGTGCTGGAGCACCACCTGATGGCTGGTCTAAGGCATATTAAGTAATTCAATCCTCCAAGATGCAACGCTTTATGCGCATGCTAGACATGTGCACAGGCAAAGCAATTTCTGTGCTCACCCTGTCTTCAGTCGTTGCGGAAAATTTGACCCAAATCCCCCACACCACATTTTTGTGCGTTGACAGGCAGAAATCTCACCCATTCCATGTCACTGTGGATAGCGCGCCCTATCTGCACCTTTTGCCATGCTCTTGGCCACAAGTCCCACACCGGCCCAGCCAAGGAGGGCATCACACAAAACAAAATCATATCTGAAGCAATGAGTAGTGCAGACACCCATTACGAACCAGCCTTAGACACTGACACAGCATTCCCATGGGGCGTGCAGGGGTGTTACATTTAAGCCAAACCTGTGTCCCCAAAGGAGTGTAAGAAGTCCTAGCAGGCCTGCAGGGCAGCGGCCAAGGAAGCAGCCATGGTTGCATCCGTGATCCCGCCTGCTCAGACCAGGATGACATTGAGTCATTCACTGCAGAAGTGGCTCACAAATCCATCCACTAATCAGATTGGGCTGACCAACCTGAGGACCCAATGGGTGATTCAGATATAACTGAGCAATGTTACCAAGCCTCAATCAAAACCGATTCTAACACATACTTCCCTCCTGAATATGCGTCGCCCTGCAATGATGCAACACAGGAGCACAGCAATGTGAAAAATTGAACAAAAGCGAAAAAGAACACCAAAGCCACACTCGCTTTCAACGTGACATAGTCCCTCAAGACCACGTATACAGATCAAAAAGTGCACAAAACGCGGTCTACAACTACTGCTGCTGAGAGAGCAGCACAGGAAGGCCTAGGGGGCCCTTCCCGTCACACCTAAAATGCGATGGGGGAGCCTTCACATTAGGGACATTGAACATCGCTGGACTCAAGTCCCCGCTGTCCCAGGATAGGAAACTGAGTTTTTCAAAAATAAATTACCTGTGGACATCCTGGCTATTCAGGAATCCCTCTGTCTGTACGGTGCTGAGGACACATGGACAACCACGCTCCTCCCCTCCCTTTCCTTTTGGTCGCCACACTGTGGGGTTCTTATACATGTGACCTGTAACTTTAAATTTATTTCTAAAAAAACATACCTCAATGGGCGTGTGCTTATTGTGTCATTAGTAGGATAATGAAGCGCAAACTATTGTTAATCTTTATGCCTTGACCTGTTCAAGGGCCCACTGGGAATTCTTCTCAGCCTTTACTTCCCTCCCACTTCACCTGACTCGTTTGTGGCGGGTGATATGAAATACTGGGCCAATTCAGCCACTGACCGTGTGTGGCCTTCTGCATCTGCCCCCTGCATGGGCATGTCGAACTTCTCATTCTAAAAGCCACTTTGTGGCTGATTGATACCCTACCTAAACATGCATCTTTGCTCCCCAATATGTCCTGTCCACATGTGCACAACAATCAGCTGAGGTCTATGTCATGCATTGACTTATTCTTTCCCTATTGAACTTTCAGTCTCAGGTTTCACATTTTATGATGACAAAAATCTATTTCTCTGACCACAGGTTGGTGTCAATTTCCCTCTCTTTGTTGCACCCGGTAGCACAGGCGCCAAAGTAGTGCAAACTTCATCCAGCTGAGATCACGTCACCCAGGTTTTACTCATGGGTGGACACTGAAACTTTTGCACCAGAGTTTTTTACACCATTCTGTGCGGACCCACTTACTACCTGGTCAACCTTCAGAGTGAAAACCATTCGCCAGGCATGCCACCTCTCATCATGTAACTATCAGGCTGCCTTGGCAGTCATTATGTGCATGCTCACAAAGTGAACCACCTGGAGTCTAATTTCCTTGCTGCAGGCTATAGCCCAGCTTGGGGTTGCAAGTGAGCATAGGTGTCCGCTCACCTCAACGCACTGGTAAGGCATCACAAACATCACATTTGTGTACAGTACAAAGTAAAAATATAATTGCAGGTGATACATGCTCTTCCTATTTTTCCAAAAATTATTTGCACCATGACAGAGCTTGGCTTGCACACAGGTGAGGTGGCTGGACCACTCTATCGTAGAAACTTTAGCTTAAGTGACAATCTAAGTTCAAAAATAGTACTCCAAATTGTATTGATTTTATCTAGTTGAACCAGCAAAGGTGAAGAATTTCTTAAAAAAAGTGCACATATCCACACATTTTCCCATTATCCAAAGTTGATGAATTTATTTTCTTGAGATGAACTGTGGTATGCCATTCGCGGTGCACCACAAAAAAATGCCCGAGTCCAAATGGGATTCCTTATGAGTTCTATAAAAAATATTTTAACTATTTCTCCTCTTTTTTGTTGCTAGCCTCAATGAACCAGTGTTTAATAGAAACGAGCCTCCTTCCTGGGAGCCAGGAGGCGTATATTACAACGCTGTATAAGAAAGTGGATAAGCTGGACTTGGCCAACTGACGCCCCATTTTACTTACTAACACAGATATTAACTTATTTAAAAAATTATAGCCAATCGCCTAGAGGAAGTTGCCTATGATATAATCTCCTTTGAGTAATTTGGTATCATTCCCAAGCGATCTATATGGGCCAACATATACATTTTAGCCAACGTCTGCCAATTCATGGATAGTGGAGAACTTGTTTTTTTAGACCAGCAGAAGGCTTATGATAGAATCAACTTGGATTACCTCAAAGCCTGCCTCCACAGTTCCACCTGCCCCATTGGTTCATTAATTGGGTAATGTTTCTTATGAAAATCCGCCACAATGGCTGTGCGTGGCCCTGGCTTCCTCACTGATGTAGTTTTTTTTAAAGGGCGACGCTAGGAGGACCCTTTGAGTCCACTAAAATATAACTTCAGCCTTGACCCACTTTTCCAAAAGGTAAATGCCCGCCTTACAGGTGTCCGTGTGCAAGGCCAAGCATCAGTTAAGATGTTAGCATTTGCTGATGATTGTTTGGTTGGAGTGTCTAACAACCAAGATGCACGCGCGCTTGAGGCTACTGTCCAGGTTTACACAAGGGTAGGTAACACTGCACTTAACGCCTCCAAAACAGTAATTATTCTCCTTGGGCATTTCCAAGCCCTCTGGTCACTAGCACCCCATTTCCTACCTGCTTCAGTAGCTAGCTCACATGTCCGCTTGCCCCGCCCACACCAAACCGCCCCGCTTGTGCTCCCTTTCATGCCAAAACCCACTGCTGGTATGATACACCATTTGGGTGTGTGGCTGGAGGCAGGAGGGCAGACCTCGTCATTGATGGAGCATCATATACTGAATAATGTCACAAAACACATCGCCTCCCTCAGAGCCCACCAAACTTTCCTCACAGGAAGAGTTGTGAGCTAACTCTATGCTCCTATAAAAAGTTTGATTTGTGTCCCATGCCATCTTCTTTCCTCCATCTCTCACCTTGCTCTATGCACTCCTGCAAGGGTGGCTTTAGTTAGGCCACCCACTGACAGTGCGCATGGATGTCTTGTTTGGCCCTCGCCATTGTGGTGTTATATGCCTGCTTAACTTTGAGCCCATGCTGTCAAAATACTTGGCACCTGGATCGCTGCAGTAACTAACCACGTACTCCAAGCCCAACACTGGTTTCGCGTGGCCAGATCCAATTTCTCCAGAGCCCTAAGCCACAGAAATCCTAACCTCCCCCATTATTTGTTAAAATATCTTGCCTCACACCCCTTAGCTGTGGGCCCTCATGGGACGTCGCCCACTTCAAATGAATTCTCCTCTCTATGCAGAGCGCTGAGTGAAGAGTTCGCTTCAGTGGGCACACCACCCAGAGGGGTCGCCCTACTTTCCGCTTCACACAGAAAGTACAAGACCAAGACGTTCTGAATAGTTTGATACCAAGGAAGTCCCCCATCATGGCCAGGGTAGATCATCTGGACATGTTGGAAATCCCCTACTCCCTAGAAACCTAGAAAGCCATTTGGAAGTATGCCCATAACTCTCTTTTAGAGCCGCATGTTTGTTCCAATGTGTATCACTGCTTGAAATGGGTATACTGTACCACCAATCAGGATCACGCGTCACACTTCTCGTGTGTTGTGTGTGTCCAATATGGGTCTTTGGTCCACCGCCTGGAAGAGTACCCTCTGTCAAAAGGGATCTGGCATGAGCTTCAGCATTTCTTTGGCTAGAATCATACATAGCCTTAAGCCTAACAATGGACATCTTCGCCTTGTCCTTAAAGCTCTTGTACAACCTTCCCTCTGAGCCTTGATGTAGCAATTGCAATGTGACTATCCACACAGTTATCTTGGATGATATTTCAGGATCTACACCCACCCTCCAGAAGCTGTACGCTGATTCCAGTAGCACTTTATAGACCACTTTCAAGTGGAATTGTTTGGTTATCTGCCATCCCGTCAATGACAGTTGGTCTCATTCTGGTTTCCTGTTTCGTTCATCACTTCATACCTTTCCTTCATATGTGCTCAATAGTGGCGCAAGCCTATACTCACGCTACCCCTTCCTTTATTTTGGCGTTTCTGCTGGCAACAGTAGACAGTGTTAGCTTCTCTGGGGTGAGTCTTTCTTTTAGAGTTCACTTAGCTTATATATTGGAAGTGTCTGTATCATGGTCAGCCTACACCAATAAAATATAAATTACTTTGACAAACTTGTATTGTGAAGACAAGATCAATTACCATTGTTTATCACTTTTCTTTAAAATATTTGCTCAAATCAAATCAAGATAATTTTATTTAATGATACCCAGGATATCAATATATTTATAATCAAATATGCTGCTGGTTGATCTGTTGGATTAAAAGGGATTTTGTTCTTTCTGTAATAATTTAAGTATACCCATAGTGTCAGGACAGAGTTGCATAATTTCTTTATATAATGCTCTACTAACTAATAAATGATTTTTTAGGCTTGGGATAATTTTAAGTTATAATAGTAAACAAGGGGAACGTCTGCGACCCATCTTTCATATAGGGTGTGCCCTAGACTTTGATATTAGCAAGAGGTAGGATTCAAGGTTTTACAAAGCTCGCTTACCTGCAAAAATTATCTAAATGTATTTTCTACAAAGAAAAAATGTAATTCTTAAATATCTCATCCTGAAGGATGGCCAAGCTACTGCGCCTTCTAAAATGGATCTTATTGCTCTTGGCCTACTCCTGTAACTCATAAACAACTGCAAAGCTTTCTTAGTATGTTTATAATTTTTAAAAGTCTTATGGTTATCTCTGAGCTTGCATCAACCTTTCACTCACTCACTGGCAAAAACGCATCATTTTTTGGACCACTGAATGCCACGTTTATTTAAAGCAAATAATAAAGTTTTACCCCCATACTGTTTTGCACAATGCTGATGAAGACAAGAATTTTATTGTTGCTTGTGATGCTTCTGGAGCAGTGGTAGCTGTCTTTATACAAGTGCATGAGGGATGGGAACACATAGTGGCTTATTTTTATTGATTCAAATTCACTTAGTGCTCTTGTGCTATTTATAATAAAACTGGATGCTGTTGCCTAATACTTGATGCAATGGCGGTACTTTTTTAGGGTGTCAGACATAATGTATTGGTACGCATGTACCACAAATTGCTCATTTTATACTGCAATCCACTTAAGTTGGTGAACAGAAAAACTAGAGCTTATTAGATTCCTCTCCGTTTTGTTTTCAAGTATGAGTTTGTCAAGGGGTCCAACAACATCTTGCCATTTATGCTTATCCACAATTAACTCATGGGTTCTGAGCTTGAGTATGACTCTGAATTATCTATAATGATTACTAAAAACAAATAGTGACATTTTCATCACCAGATGATGCCACAGTAGCTCTGTCATGGAAACAGCAGAAGAAGCTTAGACTGGCCTGTCAGTCGGGATGTGTAAGCACCTAAAAAGCAAGCCATAATGCCAGAGGCATTGCCGACTGAATGATGTTATATGGAGCCAGGCATTGTGAAATGACGAATTGTTGGTGTAGAACAACAGTGAGTATGATTCCAACGATGAACCACAATGTGCCCACCCCAACCCAGGGGGCCTTGCTGCAGGGGGCGGGATCACAGAAATAGTTTCAATAAGTTCATCAGCATATCGGGTCATCTTAACCAGGGAGGCAAGGAAACGATTCTCTCTTGCAGTTGGTGGATGTAAGGCCACAATATCCTCATGTACTGTTGCACGAAGTTCATGATAGCAGGGTTTTAGTGCCAAAAATATCTGACTCGCTGAATCCAATCAACGATGGAGGGGGCCATAGTGACCATAAGTAAAGGTAGAGCCCATCTGGAATATGGACTGACAGGCCACCAGGGAAACGCCATCAGGGATGCGGCCAGAAGGAGCAAATCAAAAAAAAATTGATTGGTTTTTTCAGGAAAAATTTTTATTGAAAGGAAAGGAAGAAAATCCACCAACAATTTTCTCAGTGCAAAGCAACTGATTAAATAGTGGTTGATTGGGCTAGTGACAAGCCAGGATCAGGACCCTCAATTTCAGCCTAGATGGCGAATTATTTGGGAATGGGTGGATTAGTTCCCTATAAACTGACATCAAAAAATTTGGCAGCAGGCCGAGTTGCTGTCAGTTTGAGCTCGAATGTCCGAACTAAGGCTCAGCTTTGTTTCTGATGGTTGGTGTGACAGCGTTTGGGCCTGATGAGCGGCGGGAATCCCCCAAGGCCACCCCACAAAGGGGTGGGTCCATTTGGTTGGGAACAGGTTTAGGACGCCCAACCCACCCACGCTCAGTTGCTGGGCCATTTGTTAGGTCAGTGGCATTGCATCAGCCACAACAGCCGAGTTGTCAACAGGGGACTTTGAACCCTCATAGATGATGTTCGATGCTATTGCCTGCCCATCAGGGATGATCCCTGATGACTTTAGTAGGGAGGTTATTTGTTCAATCAGCATGTTAATCAAATTGAAACCATCAGGAATTCCTGCCAATAGATCAGTCTTCATACCTTTCCAGCCCTTTGAGATCTGAACATTGGGCAGATTACCACTCAAATTAGTTCTGATTGGTTTCAATTTGATAATCTTGGTGCAGATTTTGCTAATTCCCCATAACAGTTCTGCCAAGGTGAGTGTGGGTACTGGGGGTGGAATCCAAAGTGGAAGAGCCATTACCCAGCGCTCAATTACTATGTGAGCGAGATCACCTTGAGTAATGAGGGGTACCGCCATCCTCCTTGGTGCCTTCTTGCTTGGAAATGGGAAAATGGCCCAATCAACAAACCAGGGGACGTTCCCCTGGACTTACATTACCCTTTCCTTTTTCCAAAGGAAGGGCCCCACCACCAGGAAACTGCAAAAGATCAACATTCTTGTGCGCCTTGGGTAACTTGATTGCCATAATCATCATGACTTTTTTTGGGGGGGCGGGGAGCTTTGGGGTGGGATATGTGGAACGCTTCAACCAGGTCCATGCAATTCGTGCAATCGCGCGCCTTGACCAGACAGTTTTCATAGGCCAGATACTCTTTCCAGGCCACGAAATATTGTATTGAACGTCAGGATTTCTGGGATGCCAGGATAGCCTCTACCTCAGCCTCTTCCCCATTTTTGATGATGATCAGTTCCAGTTCCGTGGGGATTGCACCCTTGAAGGGTAACAGCTGGGAAACATGGAAAACAGGATGCTGCATCCAATGCACAGGGAGCTTCAACCATAATTCCCTGTTACACAATACCAATTCCACCAAATGAGGGCCTGAGCGTTTACTAGCAAATCATAAGAAGGGACCTGAATTCTTAAGTGACAGGTATCGAGCATGATGTATGAGCCCACCATAAAATCATGACCCAGAAGACACTTATGATATGTGAACCGCTTGTAGTCATCTATGGCTTTGGTGAGGTGTCCCGCACTAAGGCTTAAGTTGATCTGATATGGGCAGCGTGGTCCGTTGCAGCTTGAACCTTGGGGCACAAGCACAGCCCGACCAAAAATGAAGGATTTTAACCAACATTGCTTTGTAGGGGGAAACCCCGAGGACGCGTGATCCCATTGTTGTAAGAAAATTGAGTGAGAGAAAGGTCATCGGCCCAGGTATCCTGTGTGGCTGCAGCATAGCAATGCAGGTACTGTTCAAGGACTTGATTGGCCCACTTGGTCTGTCCATTGGACTGAGGATAATATGCTGTGGAGCGACAGGGGGTTATTTCTGGATCAATAGGAGTTCACTCCAAAACCGCGCGGTGAACTGTGATCCATGGTCACTGATGATCTCCTGGGGAGACCAAACATCAAAAAAACATGGCATATGAAAAGGCGGGAAGTTTCTTCTGACATAATCGCAGAAGTAAAAGGTATAAAAAGGGAAAACTTCGTGAAGTGATCCACCAATACCATCACCACTGTGAACCTGTTAGAACAGGGGAGTTTGATGATAAAGTCCACGGAAACCAATGTCCATGGGCCCTCCACCTGCTGTAAAGGGTGCAGGAGGCCATTTTTACCGGAGCAGTCCAACTTAGCCCTGGCACAAGTAACACAATTGGAGATCTAGGCCGGAACCTCTTTTGTCAGACCTGCCCAATTGAAGGTCATATTGATCAAATTGATGCATTTTTTGTTACCAGGATGTCCAACTGTGAAGGGATCGTGATGTGCGCGGAATACCTCTGATCAGAAGGAGGGGGAATTCAGATGCAAGACCAAAAGTAATTGAGTCCCTCCTCTAAGGAGTATAGGGAGTGTTTGTGACTTGGTTGAGCCAACTGCTCGACCAATTCCACCCCTTCAGGGAAGCTCATTTGACTGGCTAAAACCTGAGCCACTAGTGGGGCGTCAAGAGCATAAGCGAAGGTTGATATGATGGGGGAATGATCAACAGGATTTGGGTGGCTGAAATCATGGTAACGAGGTCCACTTCCTCTGGGTTTGAGGAACAGTGGGCGGGGCTGCAGCTTAGAAAATCAGGGAGTACATTGAGTGCACCTTTTATGAATTTGTATTTAAAGTTAAAACTGCACAGATACTGATAGGTTCAGGCTTGCTGATGTGCCAATTTTTGGGGTTTGCAAAAATACAAAAGGGCCTGATGATCCATGCAGATCGTTAATTTATGTTGGACACCCTGCAAAAGATACCACCAATGAGTTAATGCCCATGTGACAGCTGCCAATTCCTTGTCATATATGGCCCAAGACTGCTCCATGGCTGTGAACTTCCGGGAAAAGTAAGTGACTGGGTGTTCTAAACCATCGTGCTCCTGAAGCAACACTGCTTCCGCTGATACTGACGAGGCATCACATGCAACAATGTATGGCTTAGTGGGATTGGCATGCTTTAAATGCGGAGACATGAACATCTCTTTGATTGATTTGAACGCCTGCTGGCATTCAGGCGTCCAGAAAAACGGTGTGTTTTTCCCTGTAAGAAGTTGGAGCAGTGCGGCCAGCTGGGAAAGTGCCGGGGAAAACTTTTTTAGGAAAATGATGGTTCCCATGAGACTGCAAAGTTGTTTCTGCTTAGTTAGGGTTGGACGTTCTTGGATTATATCTAACTTGTTGGGAGGGATTGCATAATCATCTTTGAGAACGAGTTTCCCTAGGAAAGTTCTCTTATCCTTATAAAACTCGCACTTGGAAGGCTTAAAAACAAGCCTGCCTTATGCAAGGCGGCCACCACTGCTTCCAAGTCAGTAGCATGTTATTTGGGGGTCGGGGAGTGAACCAGGATATCATCAATGTATGAAACTGCACAGGTAAACTGGAGGTCACCTGGAACATTATTGATCATATGTTGAAACGTAGCGGGAGCATTCTTCAGCCTGAAGGGCATTACATGGAATTGGAAAATGCCACGCTTCGTCCAGATCGCTGTTAACCATTCCTGCCCTTTCATTACCCAAATTTGGTTGAATGCGTTCACCAGAACCAGTTTAGAAAACAAACGAGATTTGGTGATTGCCTGACTGATTGTCTGCTCCAGGGGCAAGTGATAGGGATCAGAAACCGTTAATTTATCCAAATGGCTGTAATCCACGCAGGGATAGAAAGAACCATCCGCTTTTTTGGTGAAGACAATGAGGGAGGCGATGGGCGAGGTCTCCTTGAACAACCACCCTTTTTTCAGCATATCATCCAACCAGGTATTGAGTGCAACTTCTTCCTCCGTGTATGGGTATACAACGGACAGCTGATGTTCGCCAACTCCATGGTCATTTGAAACCCACAATCAAACTTAGTGTGTGGGGGCAGGCGATCTGCCTTTTCCAAGTCAAAGATTGTCCAATAGCACATTAAGCTCTCAGGAAAATCAGCCGGGATGCCCACAGAAGTGACATGGGAAGTGATAGAACTGGTTCCTTGTGTCTTCTTAAGAGTGTCGATCAAAGGAAAATCTCCCTCCAGATGATAATTGGTAAACTACAGCATATTAGACTCCAAGTGAATCTTAACATGTTGTCAGCGCCACCACCTCACGCCTAAGATCACCGGAAACATCAAGTTTGGCATGGCCAAAAAACAATCGCAGAAGCTGAACTGGTGGATTGAAAAAGGTACCAGTTGGCGAATGACATATGAGGTCTGGGAAGCATATGAGGCCACCATCATTGAGGGACCCGCATCCATTTCCAGTTCTAATTGTTGAGCTAACTCAACACTCATGAAGTTCCCTACAGCTCTGGTATCCACCAGGGCCTCGAAGGAAACATGACGCAAGCCAACTTTGATCTTCATGGGCAATAGGAAATAAGTAAAGTTTTGTTTATTAAAAGACTTTACTGACTCTTTTGTGACTGAAGAAATAACTGGAAAATTGGGGGTAAGGTCTGGGGCTTTTGCCAGAGCGAAAATTGGGAGTATGAAGGCAGGGGAAATGACTTCCTCCATCTGGGCCTTAACAGATTCATTTATAGGTGACTCTGTATCAGCCAACTCGGACATGGGGGTTACAACAGGATTGGTACCCAGATCTACCACTAGTTTGGAGGTAGGCGCATCATCTGCGTCTACTTTGGGTAACCCAATCATAAATTTCCCCTTTTGATAATGGGTAACATGGCGGGGGAAGGCTTTAATGGTGGTCGCGGTGACACATATTTGATCTACTGATCCTTGGACAGTGGACCAGACCTCATGATGAGCAGAACCCGAATCCAAGCCTGATCTAAAGACTTCCTGAAGCATATCAATAGAGAGACCTGACGCGGGGGCCAGTTCACGGAAGGTAGAAATCAAAGAAACCAGGCTAGGGCTTCAGCCATGGCATAGATCAGTCTGAAGAGGTGGTCTGATTGTGACACAGGGGTTTTCAGAGCAGCTGACATGACAGCCATCAGTGGGGTGGGGTCTCCTGCTTGTGAGGAAGAGCGCAAAAGGCCTCTAACCCAACGGTGGGCATCCCATCAACAGCGTGTAACAACGCAAGCCCTTGTTGGGCATGAGAAACGCGGAAGCGTTATTAAGCACAATTGCTGTATGCATTTGCACCTTGGCGAGCGCGTCAAGGACTTAATTGGCGATCTCCTGGGAAGGGACACTTGAGCTTCCTTATGGGCTAGTGGAAGGAGGAGGAGCCACAATCCGCGCAGCTTGTGTGGATTGAAGAAGATTCCCCAAGGTAGAGCGGATACTTCTCCCAAAATTAAAAAGTAACCAAACAAATAACAAACAGCAAACTACTGATTAAAAATTCATTTAGTAAAGGGTAACCACTGCAGCACCCAGTTCGAAGAACAAGGTGGAAGTGGCTGGAAATAATGGTTGGTCTATTATGTCATGGAAATGGTAGAAGATCTTTAAACTGGCCTGCCAGTCGAGATGCATAAGCACCCAAAAAGCAATCCAGAATGCCAGAGGCATTGTTGACTGAACAGTGACTATATGGAGCTGGGCATTGTGAAATGACGAATTGTTGGTGTAGAACAACAGTGAGTAAGATCCTGATGACGAACCACAATTTGCCCACCCCAACCCAGGGGGCCTTGCTGCAGGGGGTGGGATCACAGAAATAGTTTCAATAAGTTCATCAGCATATGGGGTCATTTCAACAGGGGAGGCAAGGAGACGGATTCTCTCTTGCAGTTGGTGGATGTAAGGCCATAAGATCCCCATGTACTGTTGCCGGAAGTTCAGGATAGCAGGGTTATAGTGCCAAAAATATCTGACTCGCTGAATCCAATTAACGATGGAGGGGCCATAGTGACCATAAGTACTGGTAGAGCCCATCTGGTATATGGACTGACAGGCCACCAGGGAAACGCCATCAGGGATGCGGCCAGAAGGAGCAAATATAATAAAAAAATTGATTGGTTTTTTCAGGCAAAATTTTTATTGAAAGGAAAGGAAGAAAATCCACCAACAATTTTCTCAGTGCAATGCAACTGATTAAATAGTGGTCAATTGGGGTAGTGACAAGCCGGGATCAGGACCCTCAATTTCGACCTAACTGGCGAATTATTTGGGAATGGGTGGATTAGTTCCCTGGAAACCAACATTAAAAAATTTGGCGGCGGGCCAAGTTGCTGTCAGTTCAGACCTCAAACATCTAAACTGAGGCTCAGCTTCGTTTCTGACAGTTGGCATGACGGCGTTTGGCCCAACAAGTGGCAGGAATCCCCCAAGGCCACCCCACAAAGGGGTGGGTCCATTTGGTTGGGAACGGGTTTGGAACGCCCAACCCACCCGCGCTCAGTTGCTGGGCCATTTGTTTGGTCAGTGGCATTGCATCAGCCACAACAGCCAGAATTGTCAACAGGGGACTTTGAACCCTCATAGATGATGTCCGATGCTATTGCCTGCCCATCAGGGATGATCCCTGATGACTTTAGTAAGGAGGTGATTTGTTCAATCAGCATGATAATCAAATTGAAACCGTCAGGCATTCCTGCCAATAGATCAGTCTTCATACCTTTCCAGCCCTTTGAGATCTGAACATTGGGCAGATTACCACTCAAATTAGTTCTGATTGGTTTCAATTTGACGATCTTGGTGCAGATTTTGCTAATTTTTGTAACAGTTCTTCCAAGGTGAGTGTGGGTACTGGGGGTGGAATCTGAAACGGAAGAGCCGTTACCCAGCGCTTGTCTACTATGTGAGTGAGATCGCCCTGAGTAACGAGGGGTACCACCATCCTCCTCAGTGCCTTCTTGCTCAGAAGTGGGAAAATGGCCCTATCAACGCCCAGGGTACATTCCTCCGGACTTACAAGCTCCCACCCCTCTGTGTTACATTTCCAAAACCCAGTTTATCACCTTCACTATTGTACCCACCTTTGTTTAATATCATGTTATAAAAAAGGCGCAAGCGAAATTACCCCTACTCCAACTGAAAGTGAAGGTTCTCTTCTTGATGATGCGTTGGCATCAAAAATTTCTAACCTGGAAGTTATTGATCTTCTGACTAAAGTTTGTTGTTGACACGGCGTTTCTGGATAGTTTTTCAAAAAAGATGGTGAATTTTTTTCCAAAATCAGGTGTGGGTTCCTTCTTCCCTGCGTCACTGTGTCATTAGGTAAAATCACTATCCTCCTCACTAAGTGACATCCTGGTGTAAATAAGTACGGCAACATGATTGAATGTGGTTACAACTGTAATGGTCTTATGAAGGATGACTCTTTTGCTTATAGGGCTGCTTTACTTGTGTCTTCTAAAATATGATAGAGCAATATGAAATGGTCTCCTCCACCTTAATCCATCAAGATGCTGGTCCACTGTTGAGATTTTTAATATGACTAGTCAATAAGTGCTAAATAGTTGTAGTGGATTGGCTATTATACATCAAAAACGATTTGGTAGGGTATGAATATTTGAGAGCTTTGAAATAAGGCAATACTGATCCCAGGAAGGATATTTATTGGATCGCCTCCAAATAAGGTGATAAGGCGATGTCATCTTTTAAAAATATTTACTAGATATCCTCAAACTAAGGTGATGGAAAATTGAAGAATAATAGAATCTTCCAGGGCCTCTCAGTTATGAGGATGAACCAATTAGAATATAGTGGAAAAGAAAATCCTAAGCTAAAGGGTAAGATTTGACTAAATCCATAGATATATGGCATGATGAGAAATCTAGAGGGTAGAGGATATTTAATAGGAAGAGAGAGCGATCAGAAAGAATCTGCTGTATATATTATAATAGTTAAAGTGGTGTTTCTGGAGCAATTGCCTTGTATTTTATTGTTTCTGTTAATTTTGTCTCAAGGACTAGCAATCTCCATATTGTCTGTCCATTGCTCAGTGGGCTTTACCCTGTGAAAATCTCACAGCATATATTAACCATATTGCACATTTTATAACGGTTGCTCACAACAGGGGGCCCATTGAACAACCACAAAAATAAAAATTCTCCAAGCACCAATGTGTCACATTGAGCATGCATTGATGGGGAATCCTCACATCAGACTTTTACAGCTAAACATGTGAAATTTAAACTTGTTTTAGACGCGGTGCTTGGGAAGTGGGATGGGCTCCTTTAGGGGCATAATGAAGTAATGAATCAGCTTGAAAACTTGTTTATACAAATGCAGATCCTTTTTAGCACTAGTGGTGCTAACCCAAAAGGGGGAGCCTCCATGCATCTTTTTTTGCAAATGAGCCGAATAAAGTTATTATCATAACTAAAAAAATCTTAATATAGCCCTAATTTATCAGCCTAGGAAGTCATATCAGATGGTGAGTAAACTTTAAAGAAACTTTTGTCTGGCGCCTGCTTTAGCAGAAAACCTTGGCGGATAGCATAGGAGTTTTAGAATCAGCGGCATATGGCATTATGAAGTATCTGTGTGGGTTTTCTTTGGTTATAAGCCGGCGGTGTCCATTGAATCAAAGTATTGAGCAAGTTGATGCTCAGCAAAAGTGATGAGAGTAGGCACACAAGTGAACGAATTGATGCGCTGGCAGTTTTGGAGATAATTGGGGCCAAAAAAAGAAGTTTTTTCCACGTTGATGAAAGCTTATCATGCACCAAAAGCGAGTTTCTCAAATTTTTATTTTGCATCTTCCTCAAAATAATGGGGGAAGTTAGAGATAAGAATACACTCCACAAGGGGTTCCATCGCCCCTTGAAGTTGCTGGCGGAATAGGTTGTTGGCAGGAGCAGCTGCGGCCTCAACTGCCATTTTATTTAAATTTTTATAAATCAGCGAAACTAGGTTTTGTATGGAAATGGTGAGAGCGCAAAATGGGAGGATTAATAAAAATCCTCCAAAGCAAAATCTGGCTGGACATAAAATGGCTGGTCGCTATTATCAATCCAGTCGAGACATTCAAATTGATTATGCTCGGCCAATGCTAGGCCAGCCAATGGAATTGGAGCTTTGACAAGAGCTGATTGGATGCAGACAGTTGTCCACTGAAGCTCAGTTGGAACCGTTTCAGTCACTGACTTGGGATTCCTTATTCTAGTTAAAAAGTTTAATTCTTTAAATAAAATTTTAAAATTTGATTGGCTGCTACCTTGGAAGTGATGCCAGAAATCACCAAGGGTGTGGATGGGAGGATTGAGTCCCATTTGAAAAATTAGGGCGAACTGGATGCCTACCCAATGCTGGAGGGTGGAGCAGAAGAAGCAGTGGAAGTGAAAACTGTAGGGCACTTGCGCTTTAAGTGATCAAGCTCAGAACGCAAGGAGCAAACGGCGCAGCAAAATTTGATGCGCGCCCAGAAATGGTAATCAGGGGCAGATCTGATCACGGTGTGGGGAGAAATCGACAGATAAGAATCATGATGAAATGTGCAGATTATTGCAAAGGCACGAGGGCCTGCCAAACAATTCACCACATTTGGAACCATGAACTGCAACACTGGATCTATGCCGTAAATGGACAAACCCTCCATGAGCTTATGGTAGAGGCGTTTGTAAAGAGAAGTAGGGCAACCTGACAAACTGGTTTACTAGAGTGGCCTCATCCAGGAGCCAGGTTCAGATGGTGGGGAGAGGGACATCCTAAAAAACTAATGGCAGCTTAGCTGATGCTTCTATATTGGCTTCAGAGTTTAAGCAAAGATTGAAATACATCTTGAAGGTGCGAAAATCAATAAATCCAGCAGGTTTGTACTTCGCCATGGTTATCTCAATGATGGCTGCGCTTGCATATGGGAAGCGATTGACATATTTGACCCAGAGGCTGAAATGAAAATTGCTCCATGGGAGCACCAAAGGGTTTTGGAGCACCTTCTGGTAGCTTTCAAGGTGGTAGGCCAAGTCCCAAGGGGACATAACGCCTGGTTGCATTAGGAGGGCCAGTGGAGCCAGCATGGGTGCATTTTGGCAGTGGGTAAAGTATGCCAGATGTGGCACACCATCACCCAAGCCAGGGCAGCAGGCGTTGATTGCATTAATATTGGTAAGTATTAGCTCAATCTAGCGGTCATTTTTGTATTTTTTATAATATTTTTAATTTGAAAATTGATTTTAGTTAATGAAGCGAAAGAGAGATTTTGCCAATTGCGGGTTCTTTGGATGACAGAACAGGAAACTTGCTAATAACCTGGATGACACTACCAAATACTACATTGCGCGGATCAGAAGTTGAATAGCACCTCCCCCTGTGCTCTCATTGGGAAGTGGACAAACAACATGGGGCTGCTCAGGATGAAATGTATTATGGTGAATATGGGGATGGATACCAAGATGAGGATCTTTTGCTGAACATGCAGGCAGCGTGAGCTACTCAATCCATGATGGCAGCTCCAGAGAAATTATGTCTTGGTGAACTGTTTCCCCAAGGTGATAGCAGTACTGCCTTATAAAGTGACCCACGTTACCCTGAATCACCGGACAAACTGTGAGCCATTTAGCCTACTGAATCAGCTCCTCAATGAGATACTGCCTATGGTCTTGAGCAATTCCTCAGCACACTTCAAAGGCTCACAGTTGTGAGCAGGAGGAGGAGGTCTACATTGACAAGCGACCTCCGTTTGACCATAATGCAAACATCCATGGTTTCTTCAAATGATTCAAATCGTGGTGGAAGGAGCCTCAGATTGGCACAGGGCTATGTTGCCGATATCCGCCTTGAATGTTGAAAGAGCCAACCAAGTCACTTGATATCTTCCAAGCAGTTCCGTTACATATCAGTAAGTGAAGAGTACTGTGATGCGATTGTTTGAAAACTTCAAAGGTCTTGCAGTGGAAGGCTGAGACCTTGACAATTTGATTCCAAAATAATGAGATCCTTGCTGAGTTTGCTGACTGATTTACAAAGAAAGCCCAAGTGTTAGTTGGGGCAGGGACTCTATCTGAAGCAAATGTGGGAATTTTTAATAGCCTTTGCAATGACGCCATACTGCAAACTTTACAACGCTATGGCTCTGGTTTTGCAGTATGACGTAATTCTGCTTAAGATTGTTCAATTTCTGCTTATCTATCCACCAGCTTTACTTCACCCAATACGGATCAGAAATCTTTAGCAGCCATTACTGAGCCTTCTTAATTAGAAGAATCATCCCGCCCTGTTTTTTCCTCCTAGTAGCCCCCAACCTTATTACAAACATGCGCCTCACACTTGGCCGAGTTACCTACAGCAGTTTAATTTCTGGTCTGGACCTGCTTATGACAACCGCCAGCAGCCCAGCTTCTGAACTGGGCCTGTTTATGCTGACCGCCAACAGTCCAACTATTGGCCTGAACATCTTACAATAACTGAGGAGGAAGATCATATGGGGTAAATTGCTTTGATTGTGGTCACTTGGGGCACATTGGAACAAACTGCCCTAAGCGTAGAGTCCGTTACATTCAGCAGGACCTGTATGACCAGGGAAAAGATGGAGCAGAGTAGATACAGGATCCTCTATCTCCGCTATCCTAACCTCAACTGCCCTTCTGAACCTAACAAAGTATATCTAGCCAAAGTTCATCATTACAATTCCAAGTTCCTATACAAAACTGGCTGGTGAGGTAAATGTACTGACATGTCTGTAAGCAAAGGCCACAGCGAAAAGAGGGCCTCAGGAAAAACCAAATCCTTACACTGTCAGATTTTTTAACAATCTCTCCAGATGAGCTAGGACCTTACTCAGATGCGCCTCCCTGAAAGGAGTAAATATTGACCTCCTGATTTATGCCATCATTGAAAAATACCCTAAAGTCAGTGAGGGGATCATTCAGTTCCTTGAAAAAAGAGATTCTTTAAATGTCCACGTATTAAACAGTCAAAATTCTTCTTATTCTGAGTGTACATACTGTGACATTTTTGTAGCAAAAACCCAAGTCCATGCTATAATAAATATGAGCGCCCCAGTCAACTTAGTTTCCATTAAGTTGTTGGCGAAGTTGACATTAAAACCTGATATGGAACATCGCATGGTGTATGAGACTTCTTGAGTGGAAAGCACAATCTCTGAGGGAGCATACAGCGCACTACCTTTGCGATTTGGGTCAATTGTCATTGTATCCCAGAAATAGTGTTACCAAACAATAACTATGACTTGTTAATTGTAACTGCTTTCATGCGACACTTCAGTGCTGTCATTAATATGATGGAGGAGACCTTCAATATTTTGGGGCAGTGTATCCCAATTTATTTCACATCCAGTGGAGTGCCAAAGGATCCTGTGCATATGGGACATGTCAACCTTGCATATAGTGATAGTGTAACTTTGGTTTGTTAACATCGACTAAAAAAGAAGGCCTAGGACAACTGCAGCAGACATATGAATATCAAGGGCTGCCTCTCAGAGCCATTGGTTGTAAATTGAACCTTTCCGGCCACCAAGTAATAATAAGCACCAAATTAGAGGTGTAAATACCAACAGGCCTTTGGGGAGGGAGGTATTGGGCATTATCATCAGTCTTGGTTAGAGGCCCATGCAGCTCCAGGCATCATCCTGCTTGGACATAAGAGGATTAAGGTTTTTTAGCAAATTTAACAGAAAGAACCATTGCAGGTCCGCCACCAAGTAGCGGAATAACTACATATAACCCCCATTGAAAATGTTCTACACTTTCATGAATTTGAATTGCTGGACGAATTTGGTCTCCTCATCACACCTCAATTAGAATAAGGGAATTAGACTATAGGAAAATTTAATTTTAGTATAGGAAGAGCAGAAAAATTGTGCAATAGCTTTATTTTAAAAGTATTAAGATATTTTTGCTGTCAATTATCATGATCTGGGGTGCTCTCATGATGTTGTTTATTGTCTGGATACTGGGGACCATTCAACGATTAGATCTCAGTCAATAAGCCATCTAAAGGCAGCTGTAGAAGTAGTTATCATTTTAATAAGGAAGCTACTGGAGCAGGTAATGTTGGAACCGTTGAAGAGCCCATGGGCGAAGCCCATCTTGATTGTAAAAAAGAAGAATGTCACCAACTAAGTAGTAATTGACTAAAGGAAGCTTAACAGCATAAACAAAAAGGATTACTATCCTCTGCCCCTATTTGATGATGCTTTAGATAGGTTAGGCAGAGCTCATTATTTTTCTGCAATGTATTTGTTATCAGGATATAGGCAAATCAATTTGCCTTAGGTGGAACAGGAAAAATGAGCCATAATTACGTCCAAAGGGCTTTTTCAGCAAATGCTATTCCCAGAGGTTGTGCAACAGTAAAATTACATTTTAACAGGCCATGGACATAATTTGGTAGATTTTAAGCTGTCATGTGTCCCTGTGCACCTTGACGATATAATCGTCTTTTCTTAAACGTTTTCTGAGCATCTTATCCAACTTGAAGAGGTATTTCTCCATCTTAATGAGGCCACCATCCATATTAAACTCCGCAAGTGCCACTTATATAAGAACCAACTGGATTACCTCAGGTTTGTGGTTGGTGCAAAGGGGCTTAAACCACAGACAGCTAAGTTGAAGGCTATTCATAAAATGACCCTGCTGAGTGTAAACTGTGACGGTCAAGGCGCTGCCTGACCGCCACATAGCCCTGACCCCCCTAAGTCAGGGATCAGAACTCTTAGTAACATAAAAAATAATAATAAAAGCGTAGGGTTTGAGAGCAATTACCCTTGTAAATGGCATTCTGACGAATCAGATGCTGAAAATTGACTAAACCTCAGAGCAGAGGTGGCAAGGGTCGACGTAAATGGTGACTGGTCCAACCAAAGACCACCAACCCGAAGTCTGATGAACTAAATAATGATATTGATATCAGCAAAGGGCAGCCCAGCAAATCAGGGTTGCCAAGCCAAATTATACCAAAAGTGGTAATGTCGAGAATTATGGAATTGGGCAGCTCATCAAATCAGGAGCTTCCAAGCTGAATCCACCGCTAGATGAGAATATCAAGAGCCACAGCAAAGGGCATCCCAGCAAATCAGGAGCTGCCAAACTGAATCTGCAAAAAATGAGAATAGCAAGAGCCACAGCAAAGGGAAGCCCTGCAAATCAGGGGCTGCTGAACCAATTTATATCAAAGATGGAAGCACAAGAATGCTGAGCGCTGATTCATCCCTGAAAAATGAAATTATATCTGGAAAAGTTTCTGAAACGCCAGGGGTGCTCAACAAACAGTTTAGAATGGGCCTAAATGGAATATCGGTGGCTGAGATTCTTGAGATAGGCCTGTGGGTAGCCCGCCATCCATGGACTTCACAGGAACAAATTCCCTCATATGTCCCGCTTCCTAACATAAAAACAACCAAGTGAAGGTGTTTAGGACAACTTCGTCTTCTCATATATATAATAAAAACCTCAAAATCAGAAATGAATTTTTTATTTTTAAAAACACCTATTCAGATTTTGGAGGAAACCCACTGGATTTTTAGTGAAAAATGGACCATACCACGGATTTGACAGAGCAGTCGCCTCTCTTTATGCTCTCTCTGGTGGACAAACTTTTCTCCTCACTGTGAGCACCATCCTTACCATATTCCAAGGAGACCTCAATCGCTCGTCAAGCCAACAAACAAAGCACCTAACCACAGCAGCAATCTCATGTTTGTGGGCTCTCACTTGAGCCATCTTGCCCAACTGTTTTGTGGCAATGTGGAAGGACCCCATACATCACATTAGACGAAGTTCTTTTAATCTCATTTCCTTTCATGGGATGGGATGGGGACACCATGCGAGAGAGTCCTACCCACTTGGTATGAGCACACAACCACTCTCCTGATGGTTATCTTTTCCATCCTGTTCCTGCTGAGGGAAGCCGCTGGCCTCCTCCCATTTTGAGGGAATTCTTTTGCTTATGTCCAACATGTTGAAGCCACGTCCAAGTTTAGACAAGCACTGGCCCTGGAGGAGTTGAGTGTAATGCACAGAACCTTCTCTCACATTAGATTGCAGGCCCACCTCACAGTGGCCACTGGGGGCATAACGGCCGCATCCACAGAATGCCCAGGTGATAGCAGACCTGCTGAAGAACCTGTCCATTTGGCTCACCGACCTCTTGGAAACACAACTGGCCCTATAGGCCTCTCTGGAGGACTGTGTGACGAACGGGGTCTCTCCACATTGCCACAAAGCAATTGGGCAAGAGGGTCCAAGTGAGAGCCCATAGGCAAAAGAGGGCCGCTGTGGTTAGGTCCCTCATTTGTTGGCTTGTTGAGTGGTTTTAGATATCCCTGGAACACCGTGAGGATGATTCTCACACTGAGGAGGGCAGTTTGGCCTCCAGAGAGAGCATATAGAGAGGCGAATGTTTTGTCAAAATCTGAGGAATAGTTCATTTTGCTTCACTCAAAATCCCTGATTTTCCTTTAAATCTCAAGTAACTGATTTCGAAATCTAAAAATTTTATTTTTGTTTTAAAAGTTTTTATTCTATATATTAGAAGATGAAGTTGCCTTAAACACCTTCGCTTGGTTGGTTTATATATTATGGAATGGGGGATATGGGGAAATTGGACCCCACGGAGTCCATGGGTGGCAGGCTATCCGCGGGCCTATTTCAAGAATCTCGGCCTCCAATATTCCCATCTAGGCCTATTCTAGATTGTTCATTGAGTACCCATGGCATTACAGAAACTTTTTCACATTTATTTTCATTCATTGAGGACAAATCAGAGCTCATCTCGACCTTATCACCAAAAATCCCATTTTTGGGATAAATTGGCCTGGCAGTCCCTGATTCGCTGGGCTGCCCTTCACCATGGCTCTCAATGCTTTTGACAAGTGGTAGGTCCAGCTTGGCAGCACCTGATTCATTGAGCTGCCCGATGCTGTTGTTTCCTCTTTTGGTGTTATTCAACTTGAAAGCTCCTGATTTGCTGAGCTGCCCAATGCTGTGATTCATGTTGCTTCTATTTTTGGCATTATTTGGCTTGGCAGCCCCTGATTCGCTGGGATGCTCTTTGACATTGCCAATCTCTATGCATGGGACCTCAGAATTCAGGTTGGTGGCCTCTGATTGGCCCAGTTGCCATTTATGTCAACCTTTGCCACCTTTGCCTCGAGGTTTTATTGATTTTGCGGCATCTAATTCAACACAATGCCATTTTCAAGGGTCGTTGCCCTTGAGCCCTACATTTTTATGCATATTGTGCGTGATAATATTAGCCGCAATCCCCGCCTTAGGGGGGTCAGGGCTATGTGGCGGTCAGGCAGCGCCTTGACCATCACAGACTGCCTCCACTTGGTTGAAAGAGCCACTACCCCAAATGACACTCAGGATGCCACCTGGTCAGCGCTCTTGGCGCTCAGCCAAGGGAGAATGGCCGTTAAGGAGTACACTCAGCTGTTCCATCCCCTAGCCAAAGCCACAAAAGTGACTCTTTCACAGCTTGCATGGATGTTTAGACAGAACCCTCACCAGGACATCCTCACAGCTATGGCTGCTATCCGCCTGGGGGTAACCTTGGAGAAAGAGGTCAATGTTGCCTCTCAGATAGAGAACCAGCTAGCCTTGGCCCAAGCCAGGGTCCCTGTGTCTGGGAACCACATTATATTCTGCAGATGACGCGTGGAGTCATAACCCATCTTAAATCATGTGGGGCAACAAGAGCAGGGGGCTCCGGTGAAATTGCCCCACACTCTGCAACTCCTGCACCCACATCTCCCAGCGGCTTGGATGGCCCCAACTAAAACCTTTTCCTGACCCCCACTCGCATTTCTTTGCTCAATAAAGAAAACGGTTCCTCCTACCTGTTTATTTCATTTACTTTGAAGTTAAAGAAGAAAGGGAAATGGATCAAGTTAGAAAAACTGTGGGCGCTAGTGGACACTGGAGCTGAAGAAAACTACCTGGACCGGGAGTTAGCCAAGAAATTGGAAGTAAAAATTCAAAGAAAGGGTACCGTGACTCCTGCAGACACCTCCAAGTCGTCATAAAGCTGGGGGATTAAGCCCAGGATCAAGATTCAACAGGGACTCCACCACTTCTGGGATGACTTTTGTGCTTTAGAACCTGCCCCACCCCATCGTTCTGGGCATGAGATGGTGGCACAATCACTCCCCACATTCTGATCTGGAGGAGGGCCAGGTGGAGCTTCACCCCAAGGATCAAGAGACTATAACGTTATAATTTTTTACCTTGGGCAGGAGCAGGCCTGGCGTGAACTCTGTGCACCTAGGAATGGAGGGGGAAAATACCATAGGAATTTAAAGACTACGAACACCTGTTACAGAGGAGCGTCGCCGCCACTTGCACTCCACAGGGCCCCTTCACATTCTCGTTCTCAGTTCAAAGGGGATGCTGAGCTCCCAAAAGGGTGCCCAGTGTACCCCCTGAACCCCAGAGCGAGGGAAGCCCTAGACCAGTATGTGAAGGATATTTTGGAGCGAGGGATGATTGTGCCTTCGAAATCTCCAGTGGTGTCTCCCATCCTCCTGGTCCCCAAGGCCAACAGCGAGCTCCGCCCCTGTGTCAACTACCGCCATTTGAACGCCATAACTTAAATGGACCCCTATCCCATTCCGCTAATGGCGAGCATCTCCCAGATGATTGCTGGAAGTCAGGTGTTCTCAAAGTTGGCCTGGTCGACGCCTTCAACCAAGTGCCAGTTTTATTTAAGCACCAACTGTACATGGCTTTCAAGTGCCACCTAGGGGTATATGAGTACAAGGTCATGCCGTTCAGACTTAAGAACGCCCCAGCCGTTTTCTAAAGGACCATTGACCATGCCCTGGGCGATTTGACTGGGAAATGCTGTGTCGCTTACATGGATGACATCCTGGTGTTCTCCAAGTCTTGCAAGGCGCACACGGAGGACGCCAAGAAGGTCCTAAAGGCACTGGACAAAGCTAACCTACAACTGAAGCCCTCCAAATGCTAGTTTTAAAAGGCTCAGTATCTATCCTAGGCAACGTTGTATTTGAGAAGAGAACAGCCATCTGCCCAGACAAGCTGACAGCAGTGAAGAAGTGGGCAGCACCAACGGATAAGACAGGTGTGCTAAGTTTCTTAGGGGTGGTGAATTTCCTGAGGAGATTCACCAAGGACATATCAGAAACAGCCACCCCGCTTACCTGGTTGACTTGGCAAGTCCCTTTTCAATGGGAAGAGGAGGAAGAGATGGCGTTCCAGGCCATCAAGGAGGACCTTCTCACAGCGCCAGTCCTAGCACACCTGGATGCCAATCATCCATTCATTTTGGAGACAGATGCGTCAAATTTCGCCATTGGGGTGGTCCTCTTGCAGACAGGGGAGGATGGTTTGGAGCACCCGGTATGCTACTTCAGCAGGAAGATGTTACTGGGGGAAACAAACTATCCCATCTATGACAAGGAACACCTGGCAATTGTTGCAGCACTAGATGAGTGGCAGCCTATCTGTTGTACGCGCGCCACCTGTTTACAATCTGGACTGACCACAGGGCCTTGGAGTTCCATAAGAGCCCCATAGAATAAACCAGAGACAATCCCGCTGACACCTAGAGCTGTCTCAATATGACTTCAAAATAGAATACAATCCTGGGGAGAGCAACTTACTCCCAGACCTACTTAGTCAGGACCTGAAAATGGTTTTCAAGAAGGAGGAGATGGACGAGTTCAACACAGCCACAATGCTCCCTCCCTAGGTGATTGCATCAATATAGGAAGAACGCGCCAACTTAACAGAGAGAATTTGGACAGCCCAATGATGCACCAAATTTGGGGATAAGGTCAGGAGAGAGATAGAGGGAGGGGACCCCAACGAAGGCTACAAGAATTACATGAAGGAGGGGGGCCTCATCCTGCACCATGACCGCCTATGAGTCCCGACGCTCAAGCTTCAAACCAAAGTAATGGAGTTATGTCATGACCACCCCCTGGTTGAACACCCTGGTGTGGGCAAAACAATTGAGCTGATATGCTAGAACTACTCCTGGATGGGCCTAGCAGGAACTGTAAGAGGGTATAACGCGTGCTGCCTTACCTGTGCCCTATCAAAGCCAACTCAAAACAAACCTGCAGGGAAGTTAAAACCACTGCAGATTGTACAAATACCGTAGACCTCCTTTAGTGTGGATTTCATCACCGGGCTCCCAAAATTGGAGGGCTACAATGCAGTCATGGTGATAGTAAACCAACTAACGAAATATACTGAGTTCTTTCCATGCACCTCTAAGGTCATGGCGAAGGACATGGCTGAAATCTTTGTGAGGGAGGTCTTTGCCTGACACAAACTCTCAGATGAGATCATCTCGGACAGGGGCCTGCAGTTAATATCTAGTTTCTGGGATCATCTCCTGGAAAATTCTTAAGTTTAAACCATGCTGTTCCTCTGCTTACCACCCCCAATCAGGTGGTCAGATGTAGAGGATCAATCAGACCCTTGAACAGTACCTACAGTGCTACCTCACCACATGACAAGATCATTGGATCAAGTGTCTGAGAATTGCACAGTTTTTGTACAACATCCTGGCACACTCATCAACCAGAATGTCGCCCTTTTTCGCAAATCATGGGTATCACCCACAGATGATGGAGGGATACGCTGGGGGAATGAACCCTGAAGTAGATGATTTAGTGACTCGGAATGAGGGAAAATCTTAAGACATTATGAGCCAACCTGGAGAAGGCAGTGGAGGCCCAGAAGAGGAAGGCAGATGCGCATGCTTCTGAGGCTCCACCCCTCAAATATAGAGATTATGTCTTGATAAATGCCATGCACTACACACCCCTGGGACAGTGTAAGAAGTTCGAACCCATCAAACTAGAACCCTAAAAGGTCCTTCAACAGGTAAATGAGGTGGCTTACAAACTAGAATTCCCAGAAGGATCGCATGCACACCCAGTTTTGCACGTTTTGCAGCTCAAGATATATGAAGGCCCCATACCAGCAAAGCTGGAGCTGGTCCAGTCAGACAACCCAGGGGAGGCGGAGTATGAGGTGGAGGAGATTCTGGACACCAAGATCGCTCGCAAAAAGCGATGGTACTTGGTAAAAGGGGTAAGCTACCCGATAGAAGAATCCTCCTGGAAAATAGCCACCAATTGCACCAACTGTCCCCGGAAGGTGGAGGAATACTGGGAGTGCAGGAGGCTCACCTCTGAGGGGGTGATGTGATGGTCAAGGTGCTGCCTGACCACTAAATAGCCCTGACCCCCCTAAGGCAGGGATTGGTGCTCTTAGTAACATAGACAATAATAATAAAAGTGTAGGGTTTGAGGGCAACGACCCTTGTAAATGGCCTTTTGACAAATCATATGCTGACAAATTGACTAAACCTCAGAGCTGAGGTGGCAAGGGCCGACATAAATGGTGACTGGGATAATCAAAGGCTTCCAATTCAAAGTCTAATGAACCAAATAATAATAATGAAAATGGCAAAGGGCAGCCGAGCAAATCAGTGGCTACCAAGCTGAATTATGCCAAAAGTGGTAATGTTGAGAACCATGGCATTGGGCAGCTCAGCAAATCAGGAGCTTCCAATCTAAATCTACCATTAGATGAGAATATTAAGAGCCACAGCAAAGGGCAGCCCAGCAAATCAGGGGCTGCTAAACCAAATTATACCAAAAATGGAAGCACAAGAATGCCAAGCGCTAATTTATCCCTGACGAATGAAATTATATCTAGAAAAGTTTCTGAAACGCCAGGGGTGCTCAACAAACAGTTTAGAATGGGCCTAAATGGAATATCGGTGGCTGAGATTCTTGAGATAGGCCTGTGGGTAGCCCGCCATCCATGGACTTCACAGGAACAAATTCCCTCATATGCCCCGCTTCCTAACATAAAAACAACCAAGTGAAGGTGTTTAGGACAACTTTGTCTTCTCATATATACAATAAAAACCTCAAAAATCAGAAATAATTTTTAAACCTAAAAACATTTATTCAGATTTTGGAGGAAACCCCCTGGATTTTCTGCGAATTGGACCATTCCACGGATTTGACAGAGCAGTCGCCTCTCTGTATGCTCTCTCTGGTGGACAGACTGTTCTCCTCTTTGTGAGCATCATTCTTACCATATTCCAAGGATACCTCAATCGCTCGTCAAGCCAACAAACAAAGCACCTAACCACACCTGTCAAGAGAGTGTCTGTAACTTTCTTGTTCCAAGCAAGGTGATGTGGGATGCGAACCCACATTGCTAGGGAACTAGCCGTTAAGAGAATGGGAAATGGAGCACCTAGAATGGTGCTTGAGCAGAAGGTAACCCAGGTGAGGGTGTAAAGCACCACATATGAGAACAGGTAAGTAAGAAAACTCCCAACTTGAGTAGACACCAACTGGGAGTCCATAGTCGAGGGTAACTTGGCGCAAGTAATCTTGGGTGTATTGGTCTGGAGGGACCTGAACGGCCCAAGAAAGCACCTGGGATTCGTGTAAATAATGATAATATGTAATGGCCCACATAGTTGGAGATCTCCATGAAGAGGTCCACCACCATGTTCGCCCAAGGAACCATTGTAAAAAAACGTAAAATAATGGGTAAATTTATTAAAGAAAAGTTGACCAACAAGGAATGTTGGTCGCAAAAACATATTTAAAGTGGGCCAGGGAAATTCAGGTTCTGCAGAAGTGCGCCCAAGCCTTGACGCTCCAATAAACAGATGCTTCCATCCGTTTATAGTGGAATACACCAAAAGTGCCTTCACTCGAGTAATTGATTGAGGCCATATTTTAATCGAGCTTAAAATTTCATAGCTGGAGCAGGACTCAAACCCTTGCTCTCCAACCAAGCGAATTGAACCATTTTTGTTTAAAATGTAAATCGTTTGTTTCAGTGCCTGGTATGAGACAAGAGGCTGGGCGTTTTGCACCCCATTAGTATCAACCTGGGCATTCTTGGCTTGCACCCAGTGTTAATCTAAGGTGTGTTTCAGGTCAGGAAGAGCCTGAAGTTTCACCTTCTGGGCCTCCTGTCACCCAGCCTTATCTCTAGCATCAGTTCCTACTATAATGTCATCCAACCATGACAACAGCAGCAATCTCATGTTTGTGGTCCCTCACTTGAGCCCTCTTGCCCAACTGTTTTGTGACGATGTGTAAGGACCCCGTTCATCACATAAATGTAATGTACAGATATTTTAAATGCTTGATATCTACTGGCAGATTTTCCCTAACTTCAGCTGTGTTGGGGTCCGCTTTTTTGAGTTGCTGAAGAAGGACACTAAATTTGAATGGACAAAAGTTGACAATGTGCCTTTTCTATGCTATAACAGCATTAATCATGAACAAGTACTACAATAGCCAAATTTATGAAAGGGTTCATTGTTCAAACAGACGCTTCCCTTTTTGCTGCTGAAAAGTTTTACCCCAGGAAGATGAAGTGGAGGAGCACCCTGTCACTACTACAGCCAACATCTGAACTGCCATGACCAAAATTATACCATGACTGAGAGAGCTTAGTGGTGATCTATGCCTATAAGCTGTTCAGAGTTAACTGCATTAAGTAAAGTTCAAAGTAGTAATGGAACATGATTCATTGCTCTGGATGCAAAATATCAGTGAACTGGAAGGGCGCCTAGCATGATGGGGCCTCAAGCTGGAAAACTATTTCTTAATTTTCTACTGACCTGAGGAAAAAAACCAGAATTCTGACTACTTATTGCAGCTTCCAATGATTGTTGTTATGGCGGATCTTAGCTATATAATGTATGATAAAAAGCCTAGCGGGAAATATGAAGATAAATTGCCACAAGTAATTATGATATTAGATGGATTAAGGCTAATACATTATGTTGCATTTTTGTCTCAGAAATCAGCTTGCTGGTGCTTGCTGCCTTAAATCCAACAATATAGATCAGGAGATTTTCTTGCCATAAATAAGGAAAGAAAAATGAAAATAATTAGAAGATTAAATTTATAGTTTTGATAGGTGCTGCACGGGGATAAAAAAGAGTATCTCCTAATAAATCAATAAAGGTGTTTAAACGTTAAAGCTCAATGTTTGTATGGTTTAGGGATTTTTGAATTTGGTAATATGCAATTATAGCCTATTGTGGCTTGACAAACTCGCATCTGTTTAATAAAATGATGGATGGGGAATCACTATTGGTCAAAACGTACCCATGAGTTAACAACTTGATGTATTTCAGCCAATCCCCATCTGAGAAAATCTTTTCACCCTGGGGAACCCCGCCACCCCTATAAAAGGGAGTGGTCCCTACGTAGGTGTTGAAATGGACCTGGGCATGGGGTGGGGAAGCATCGTCTGATGAATGCCTCAGTCCGCTTTGTAGTTAGAGTAATCTGACTAGTGGTCATTGATTTATTTTTCCCGTGGAGGAGGCAAAATTGTGTTTCCCCAATTTTCAGGGTCCCACCGAGAATTGGCCAGGGTCTTTTGGCCAGTTTCTTCCATATTATTCAAATTGAGGTTATTATTAAGGAATAGTAAATTTCTATAATCTCTTCTTCTCAGCTGATTTGGACCCACAACATTCTTATTTTGTTGCTGGGAGGGAAATTTTCTGACATCACCCCCTCAATAATGTAGGGGCAAGAATAAGGCTGAAGGAAGCGGCCATGTAACTGATTAATTGTGACTCCATAAGTGATGGATTTGAATAAATACTCATCCCTTTTTACTTGTATGTAATTGAAAATGGCCCTTCCTAGTTTGAACCAAGCTTCTCGCATCTAGGTGTGCTGCAGTTGTGATAATATAATACCAAGTCAGCTACTTGGAGGAAGGGAGAGGGACCTGGTACTCATTAACTGCTTCAGCTTCTTTTGTGACTTTCTTAGCCAAAATTAGTCATAGCTTCTGCTTGTAGTTGGATAATGTGTTGGGCCAACTGTTTCATAGCTTTCTCTGAATCAGTTCTATAAGTAAAAATATCTTTTTCTAGTAGTGCTGGTATACCAGGTTCTCGCCCATACAACACATGGAAATGTGACATCTTTAAGATGCGATGATAACTAATTCAACAGGCCATAAAGGCACTGTTTAAATAAAAGATCCCAGTGGAGAGGGTCTGAATTGGCCATTTTGCGGAGTATGGAGACCAGGATTCTGTAAACTCTTTCTACAGCCCCATTTGTAGATGGGTTATATGGGTTAAAAAAGAGTTGTTACGCTCCCATGGATGTGGCAAGGAGCTTCACCACAATGGAAGCAAAAAAAATTTCCATTATCACATAAAAGGACCTGGGGACACCCATGCCAGGTGAAAATATATTGGTGTAAGAAGTTGGGTGTGGCTTTAGCCGTTTGAGCGGGGAGAGCTACAGCTTCAACTCATTTGGTGAAATGATCAATACCAACTAAGATATAGCGATTGCCACCTGTGTTCTGAAGAAGAGGACCTACCAAATCCAGACTTAAGGTGTGAAAAAATTGTTGAGGCGTCGTAGGTTGATATTAATATCAGGCCTTGAAGCTGGATTGTTCTTCTAGTTCAGGCATGCATCCAAGACTTTGGATATTGTTTCCAAGATGCCCTCCCAGTAGTACCAATCTTTCATCCACTCATAGATTTTACATACTCTGCCATACCCCATGATTGTGTGAGACTCCAGAAATGACAGAAACTCGTTCTGATGTCCAAAGATAGGGCAACCAACTTACTCCTACCTTCTTATATAGCTTTCCATTTTCTACCTTGGTGTTGCGGGAGTGGCAAGCAAGCATTTTTTGAACAGGTTTATCTTCATCAGCCCATGCATCTGGAGTCATGAGAAGATCAGGTAGTCTCTCAGCTTCACTATTGTCTAAGTGAAGACCAGGTATTCGTGTTAACCCATTTACATTCATGTGGCGCGTTCCTGCCCGATGCTCAATAGTCATATCGTAAGGCTGAAGTTTAAGAGCCCAGCGAGCCAACCGCCTCATGGGGTCCTTCATTTTCGCAACCACTTTAGAGAGGCGTGTTCTGTGATTACTTTGAAAGGAGTTCCATATAGGAATGGGCGGTAGTGTTTGAAAGCGAGCATGACAGCCAAACACTCCTTCTCCATGACGCTGTAGTTACGCTCAGCTTTTAAAAGCATTTTGCTAAAGTAATAAATGGGATGATCAACTTCTGTTCATTCCACTGAGCTAAGATAACTCCAAATGTGTAGTCAGAGGCATCCATGAACAAAATGAAAGGTTTGCTGCAGTCAGGGTGGTGGAGTATTGGTCGTTTTTGCTAGCGCCTTCAGGGTCTCAAAAGAGGCTTTTAGTTCAGCACCCCAATGGAATGGGGTTTTCTTAGTTAAGAACCATACGAGGAGCTCACTGAGCTGCGCAAATTTTGGTATAAATCAATAGTAATACCCTATCATACCTAAAAATCTGGATGTCACGAAGGGTTCTGGGCGCAGGCATCTTGGATATTGCTTCAACGTTATCTTAAAGCGTTTGTATTCCATCCTGGGAGATAGCAGTCCAAGAGAAATCCAGCTTCCTATGGAAAAATGTGCATTTAGAAGGCTTTAATTTTATATTAGAAGCCCACGAGCGTTTAAACACCTCCTTTAAATGTGTGAGGTGTTCATTGAAATTCTTATAAAAGACTTTAATATCATCAATGTAGATGATGACGCAGCTTGATTTTAAATCCTGCATGATATGATCCATTGCTTTCTGGAAAGAGGCGGGTGCATTACACAGCCCTTGTGGTAGTCAGGTAAGTTAAAAGAGAACCTCACTACAAAATAAAAGCAACTTTCTCCTGGTCTTATGGAGAAGGTGTCCATTTGCTAATATCTGCTAGCCAGGTCCATAGCGGAAAAGTATTTAGACCCAGTGAGTTGGGACAGCGCGTCAATAATATGTGGGATAGGTAACTATCCTTCTTGGTGAGTTTGTTTAATTTGCAGTAGTCCACCACTACCCAATAACCTCCATTTTCTTCTTTATTAATAAAGGGGGAAGGACCAAGGGATTTTTGACGGCACCAGTAATCCACCATCCAGCAGCTGTTTGGGCTCCGTCTACATCTATAGCTCTCAAATTTTTTTTAGGGCTTGGAGCCAACAGGTTTAGCATCATTAATGTCAATTGTATGCATCCACCCCTTCATATGTCCATAGTCATTGTTGGATTTGGGGAAATGTCGCTTTAAGCCTCAAGTAAGAAGTGGACTTTATCCAACTCAGCTGGGGTTAGTTCATCCGAGATTTGAACAGAAGTTAGGGTACGTATGGAGAGGTCAGCAGGTAAGTTCATATCTGCCATAGACCCAATACAGTGGAATTGCTTGATGTCCTCAATGGGTAACAGCAGTCCTCTTCCGATCTCCTGATGCTCTTTTGTTACCATATCCTTCTTGGTGAGATTTCCCAGCAAAAGATTAATAGGCCAAAAATAGGCGGTGTCTAACACTCCTGGCAAAACTCTGGGCTTTAATGGACTAACTCCATCTATGCTAATGAGGTGCAGTAGGCAGTTGTGTAGTATTTGCATGATCTTCTTGTCAACTACCCTTTGTTCCCCAGCCTTAATGACCACCTCTTCTGAATCATAGAAAAGGATACCCTCCATTGCATCCACTGAGAGAGGCAACAGTTTGGTATGACTGCCTTCCTTGGTGTAATGCAGGGATAAAGCGGAGGAGGGATATGCAATTGTGATCCATAATCTTTTTTATTGAGCTCATCATTAGACAGAATCAAGGAACCTCATAGTTGAGCAGGGAGAGATAGCCCTGCTTTAAATTAATAATACCTCTAAATTCAAGCATAAATTAGGTTCTAATGAGTAAATCGTAGGTATTTTTAGGAATAGCCACTTCTGGAGCCAACAAGAGAAGCTTCCCAAACCATAAGGCAGAGAAGAGTAGGCTCCAATGGCGCGGGTGTTGTTTAGCCCAGCCGTTCCAAACTCTTGAGTGTAGTCAAGGTCAGGGGCTAGCTTAATTTTCTTCATAAGCTTTGTTGACACAGTGTTCACTGGGGACCCAGTGTCAAGGATAGCTTTAACCTGAACTGCATTAACAACGACCTCCAATTTAGTTAAAGTACCACCCAAGGATGGGGGAAGAGCAAGGACCTTTTTAGATGAAAAGTGGAGGCAAGGCGTTTTGCAGTTTCATGGTATTTCTCCTGGATATTCTTCAAGGTAAGCACACTCTGGGTAGATCAGAGAAACGTGGCAATGAACTGGTCCGCGTCACTAGCAATGCCAATAATCTTGAGACCCTTAGCACATGCTGAGGATAAATGTGACGAGGAATCTTAGTTCAATTTACTCTCTCTGGGTTCAAACAATCAGGTACCTCCACTTCATCTAGGGCTCCTAAAACTTAATGACCAAAATCTTCACCACCCCCTCAAACTCATCATCAGAGGGGTTATCAATGCAGGTTAGGGAGCCCATAGGTTGTAGGTAAGTTCAGACCTTCCCTTATGGGATGGCAAGTCTTGGGGTTGTTCCTTCACCTTATTAACTTTTGGTGGAGGCGTTGGAACTGCCACTGCTTATGTTACGACCTTCAAAGCAGGGAGTTGGTGCTGCCTCAAAGAGATAGGCTTCAGACTAGAGTTATCTATATAAGAAGTTAGGGGATAGCACTGGAGAGGTAGACACTTTTTATTTAACAGCTTTGGGTCGTTCAGTGGCTGGGTGCTTTTGTGGAACAGGCGGTTTATACTTTTTGACCTAGTCATTTGCCCCATTATTAGTGGGAGTAATTGGAACCCGAGAATGGGGTTTAGGATGAAGAGCAAGCTTTGAAACCACTTGGGCAGGCCGCTCTGAAGAAGAAGATAGACAAGGAGGAGGGTCGACTGCTTTCACAAACTGAGTCTCTTCAACTCTAAATTAAGAAGAGCACTGCCCCATCACCGCAATTGTCAACTGATTATTGTTATGGGAAGAGGAAACAGTGAGTGATGGCAACTCCATAGGAGTTGGTTTCCAGAGGGAAACAGCGGTGGTAGATGTTAAATTAGGTGGCTAGAATCTTGGCTCATAACTCCTTGTGTAGGGTCACACTCATAAATATTTGCAACTGCTGATAATGCCTCCTTGATATCCCGTACAGTTTTAAACGTGCGCTTTACAGATGAGAGATGCATTGCCAAGGAGGGATGAGATGCCAAGCCAGCCAAGATAGCCAAAATTGCATCTTCAAGAGGGAGCATTTGTGCAAGCAACAAAGGTTGAGCTTTATTATAGAAGCGCTCAACAAATAAGATGATTGATTCTCTTTTTTGTAAACTAAGGCACATAAAGGCCTGTTTTTGTCGCTGCAAACTTTGCTTAGAACCAAATTCATCAAGCAGCGCTTGCTTGACCTCTGCTCAATTAATGAGGTTAACCATGGTTGAGACCATTATTTCTTGTGCTATTTGTTTTATACTAGGAAAAATAAACCGTATTTTTGCTAGTCAGTGGCTTCTTCCATCTTAGATTCATGCACATATAGGAAGGAGGCAATACTGCCCTCACCAGGTATGAACATATCTCACAGAGGGGAATTTCTTATACCAGGGCATTGTACTGAGTGCTGCTCAAGCCGTTTAAGGAGAGATAAAGAACTAGCTAGCTGGAGTTTAATGGAGGCTAGCTGAGGGTTCTTTTACATTGTTTTAGTGATATTTTGGTGTACAGGCCGCCCCTATAGTAAGAACCACCTGTTGGTTCTGGCTTGGAAATCAGTTCGCTGGTGCTTGCTGCCTTAAATCCAACAATATAAATAAGGGGCTTTTCTCGCCACTGATAAGAAAATAGCAAAAAATTTAAATCTATAGTTTTTAATAGGTTCTGCCCGGGAAAAAGAGAGTATCTCTTAATAAGGCATATAAGTTGTTTAAACTTCAAGGCTTGATATTTGTATGTCTTGGGAATTTTGAATTTAATAATATACAATTATAGCCTATCGTGGCTTGACAAACTTGTATCTGTTTTATGAAATGAATGATGGGAAATCACTATTGACCATAACGTACCCATGAGGTAACAACTTGATGTGTTTCAGCCAATCACCATCTGAGAAATTCTTTTTACCCTGGGGGACCCCCGTTGCGCCTATAAAAGGGGTAGTTTCCACGTAGGTGTTGGAATGGAACTGGGCATGGTTGGGGAAGCATCGTCTTATGAATGCCTCATAGTCCGCTTTGTAGTTAAAGTAATTTGACTAGTGGTTATTGATTTATTTTTCCCATGGAGGAGTCAAAATTGTTTTTCAATTTGTGGGGTTCCACCAAGAATTGGCCAGGGTCTTTTGGCCACTTTCTTCCTTATTATTTAAACTGAAGTCATTATTGGTTACTAGTAAATGTTCGACATTTCCACTTTTCAGCTTATTTGGACCCACAACAAATTTTATCTTGCTGCTGGGAGGGCAAAGTTCTGACATATTCCAAAAGAATGGCAAGTTGTAAAAGTGGATTGGAGACATTACATTGAACATACAAGACCCTCGCCTGAGCAAATACCATTATGTGTCTGACAATTACAAGTCTGATGTATTGATAAGAGTGGTTTAGATGTGAATGATTAAAAAATCGGATAAAAGACCCTGGTCATGTTTTGGTGGAGCCCTGCAAATTGGAGAAACTCTTTTGTCATTTAAGTAGGCAAATAAAACCAATTCAGTAAATTGGATTGCACCGACTATGCAGGGGACTTAAGGGAGCCATTCAGAGGTCCTATCCCATCTTAATATGAATTCAATTCAACTCACACTGCGGAGACTAGCTCCTTTTATAAGGTTGGAGGGATCCTCACAATGTGCATGATTTGACATCAAATTATTTTATATAATGTATTAAAACCCTACCTCGTGGATTTTAACTACCTGTCATCGCCCTCCATCGACCATTTCTAGAAGCAAGGCGAGTTTTGAATGATCAGATAGGTCCACCGCCCATATTATCTAATTTGGAATTTACTAAGCAATCCAAACTTCGATCCTTGACACTTTATATACTAAGTATCAACTTATTAAAAGGGTTTGTTTCTTACCCCCGCATCATTAATAAAATATGTAATATTACAGCATTCTAGTATTTTTATATTTATACAGGGAAGGTTGACCAGGGGACAAGCACTTTTGATATATTGGGGATAAATTAATGAGATTTGATAATTAAAAGACACCCCAGAGGGTTCAAGGCCCCTCTTGTTGTCTCCAGGACACCAAGTCTAGGACGGTAGGGAAGGGAGTTATGCTGGCCTATTCTTGGATAAGGCATGTGTGAAGGAAAGAATCAACCTATAGGAACCATATGGGGAACCATGTGTTGATTGTCCTTCTGTTATGGGGGTCATGTGTCTAAACAGCCATGCTTAGAAATGTTCTAATATATGCTGTGGAAACGATGTATGGCTTCCTGAATTGTAGGCGCTGCTCCTGTGAATGATTCCAGTACTATTGTATGGATCGTCCATAGTCTATTGCTACTATTAACGCCCTGAGAGATGGGTGGATAGGAGAGTCCATGTTTATAGCGAACATGTTCCTTGCTAGGCTGAATGGTTGTCCATTTTCTTGGCGGAATAGGCGCACGGCCTCCTTCCATACAACCACTGATGTCAGGCATTGTTCTAAACAGTGGGCTAGGCTTCCATACTGACCACATATTGTACATGAGAGTGAGTGGCATTTACCCGTTCTGCTGTGCGGTATACTCTGCTCATGCACCTCCATACATGTGCTCTTATCCTGGGTTGGAGTAGAGGGTGGTGTGTAAATCTCCATAATATTCTTTGAGTCTCCAAGTTGTAGGGTATATCCATATGATCCAGGTAATCAATTCTGGCTATGGTGCTCGGATTTCTGCATATTATATTATCTGTGACTATTTGGTCATTAATTTCCTGTCTGTGAGTTAGCCTTGGGCATCCTTGGTGATTTGTTTGGTCAATTATGTGAATCTGCCACTTCGCTCTTCTCATGGCTAGGAGTATTCGTTTGAAATGTGTGGGAGTGCCGTGTGGTCCTGCAGCTGTAGGATGGGATGCCAGATACTGATTAACGTGTTTGGGTGATCTGGGTTTCTTAATTGGAGTGCTCGTGTGAAGTTATATCTTGCTGTTCTGGCCCAATGTGTATCTGGAAGATCTGGACTAGTCACCTGAGCTATCCAGGATCCTGGTATATGGGTCACTTGCTCTACGTAATTAGTAAGCCCCATACCTCCATTCCTTCTAGTTTTAAATAGGGTTTCGAGGCGTATAGAGGTGTTGTGGTTGGACCATAACCATCCTTATAATAAGGCGTGAATTGTGTTGAAGAAGGATGGTGAGAAAGCGATTGCATGGGCGGTGAACCATATGATTGATAAAATCATAGAGTTGGCTAATGTGACCCTTCCTGTTAAACCTGTTTGGTGTCCATGTAAGGAGGCTATAAGTTTTGATATATGTCCATGAGTTGATTTTCCATCATGGAGTTGGCGTAACCTCCTGCATCTAGCCATACCCCCAAGTGACGGACAGGTCCAGTTGTTGACTTGGTGGTGAAGGGAAGTTTTAGTGGGATTATTGCTTATTTTCGCCTCCTATGTCTGGTGGGGAGTCTTGATGTTGTGTTAATTTGTTGGCCCTGGGTAGATGGCGGCCAATGGGTCTAATATTTTCCCAGGAGTATGATTTCAGTTTTCTCAGTGTTGAGTGATGCGTTGCTTATGACTAAGTAATCTTGTATTATCTTCTCAATTCTGCAAGCATCCTGATTGTTGGATATTCCCACCACACAGTCATCAGCGAAGTCCATAATTTTATCTGGTGGTTGGCCCTTGACATTGATTCCTTTGAGAAGTGTGTTTATATTCCGGATTAGAGGATCCAAGCTAAAATTGTAAAGTAGAGGGCTTTAGGGTCTCCTTGTTTGAGTCCTCTTTGTGGGATGACTGGGTTAGTTAAGAAGTCTTCTCCATGCACAGCCATGGTGGCTGACTCTGTGAACATCATCACCCAGTTTATAAATCTATTTGGATGTTTGAATTTTTGAAGGCAGGCCCTGAGATAGGTCCAGTTCACTCTGTCGTATGCCTTCTGTTGGTCCATGAAGACAAGCGCTTCAGAGGTTTTGGATTGGCAGACATTTGAAAAACCGTGGATGTTGTCCTTATGGATCTTCTTGGAACAAATCCATATTGTGATGGGGATATCGCGTCAGTTGCAATTTCTCCTAGTCGTTTAGCCATAATTTTTGTGAAAAATTTTGTATATGTGTTGGTTAAGGAGATTGAGCGCCAGTTGGAAAGGTTTAGTCTGTCTCCTTTTTTGAATAAAGTGACAGTGTAGGCTTCTTTGCCTCCAGGCAGGAGGCATGTTTCCATAATGCACTTATTCATGGAAGCTAAAATAATATTAGATGTGTTAGTAAAATATTTTATATAAAATTTATAGGGAATCCCATCAGGTCCAGGGCATTTCCCTTTTGGTGCACTGCATACTACTTCCCATAGTTCCTCGTGAGATATTAGGTTGATTAAAAAATTATTTTGGGCCGTAGTGTCGATATGTGCACTTGTAAGGAATTTTTGATTTTTTCTGGTTTGACCGGTTCAGATTTATACAAGTTCATATAAAACCTGTGCCCTTCAGTCATGACTTCTACAGGTGTTTCCACTATAATTTGTCCAGTCATCAGACCTGTGTGCAAGCTATCATACTTTTCTGGGCGTGGAATCAGCAGAAAAAGTAACTTGAGCAAGTTTCTCCATCTTTTATGTTTTTTGCTCTGTATTGAACTCCAACTCAGTGTTGGTGTTCGCAGATCAGGGTGTTTAGCTGAGCAGAAACCTCCGCTCATCTGCAACCCCATCCAGGTCTGTACCCTTTGCGTGGGACGTTGTTTTCTAGGGTGGTTGATTTCTAACAAAGCATTCTAGTAATATAGGGTTTTTTATTTTTTGTGGTTCAAATCAAACCCCCCATAAAATTGTTGGACTTTAGGTGCAAAACGCACCAGTAAGCATCTGAGAAAACTATATTCAAACAGGTGGTTCTCACTACAGGGGGGCCTGTATACTACAATAAAAATTATTAAAATGGAGCTTGGTGAAGAAATTAACCCTCATTACCTCCCCATCTCAGTGAGTCTAGGATTGCTGTATTATAACTACAGCTAGCTAGTACCTTGTCCCGACTTAAAAAATATTGAGCTGCACTCCACTCAAGCCTTTATGGAGCCTCTTCCACCATTCACAAGCCCTCTTTCAGGGACAAGTTTATACTGGTCAAGGGCAGTATTGAAACTTTCCTCTTTGTGTATAAATCTGCGATGGAAGGAGCAACTGACTAGCAACAACTCAAAAATATCATTCCCTGCTTGAGTCATAAGTCTAAAGAGATAATGATTCCCATTATGGCCACTCTTGGTACCTGGGATGAGGTGAAACAAGCGCCCATCGACGAATTTGGCTACCTACAGAATTTACAATTTCGAAAATAGGCCTTTATGTGCCTTAACCTGCAAAAAGAGAGAATCAACCTCCTCTTTTGTTAAGCGATTTTATAGTAAAGCTCAACCTCTGTTGCTTTCCAAACTGCTACCTATAAATAAATGCCATTGCTGCTATCTTTGTTGCCTTAACATCTCATCCTCATTTAGAAATGCATAAATCTGTAGTCAAGCGAACCTTCCAAATTTTATGAGATATCAAAGAGGCTCTGCTAGCAGTAGCTAATTTTCATGAACTTGAAATTTACCAAACCGCTAAGAGGAGAGAATTCGATTTACCCCTTCAGACACACCAATGTCTATTTCCCTCTGGAACCCTTTTTCCACAAAGCTGCAGTGACAAGATGCTTTTCCACCATGTGAGGATAGCCCAAAATATCATGGCTGTGATGGGGCAGTTCTCCCCTTCATCTTCAGCTCAAAAAGCTCAGTTGGAGAAAGCTGTCGTCCCTTTGCCTTACTCATCTTTTTCTTCAGAGCAGTCTTATCAAATAGTCTCAAAGCCTGCTCTTCAGCCTAAACCCCTTACTTGGGTGCCAATTATCCACTAACAATGGGTTAAATGATCAGGTCCAAAAGGCCATTGCCTGTTTCATAAAAGCTTATTGCTACTTTGACCCACAGCTGTTGTAGTTAAAGCATCCACATCCACAACGCTATCTCCATTGATCTCTCATCCAGCTACCTCTAGTCTGAAATCTGTCTCCATGAGGCAACACAAACCCCCTACTATGAAGGTCGAGAATCAAGCCATAAAAATTCCAACGCCTCCACCAAAAAGTTAATAAAGTGGAAGAGCAACCACAGGACCTTTTGTCCCATAAGGGAAGTCCTGAACCTATCTCGCCTCCTTTGGCACCCTAAAATGCATTGATAACCCCTCTGATGACGAATCTAAAGGGGTGGTGAAAATGTAGGTCAATATGTTCTAGGAGCCCCAGGTGAAGTGGAGGTACCTGATCAATTAAACCTGGAAAGATTGGATGTGGCTAGGATACCTCACCAAATATATCTTTATCAGATGTTGAGAGTCCTTGAGGTTTGTGGTACCTCCATTAACGCTGACCAGCTCATTGCTACAATGATCTGGCCCATTCAAAGTGTGTATACACTTCAGTCTATCCTGGATAAATTCTATGAAACTGCCAAACGCCTTGCTTCTACACTTCATCTTAAGGAGGTTCTCGCTCTTCCCCCCAACTTGGGTGGAACTTTAACAAAGTGGATGTTGTTGCCAACAGAGTACAAGTCATTATCATTCTTGACACTGGATCTCCCATGAAAGTTGTATAATCAAAGCTTATGAAAGAATTATTTTGGCCCCTGATCTTGACTATACACAAGAGTCTAAAAATGTTGGGCCAACAACACTCATGCCATAGGAGCCTACTCTTCTCTGCCCATTCGTTTTGGGAAGCTCCTCATGATAGCTCCAGCGGTGGCCTTGACCAACAATACCTATAATCTACTCAATGGTACCCAGTTCATGCTCAAATATGAAGGTGTTCTAACCTGAACAGGGCTATCTCTCCTTGCTTAACTATGAGGTTCCACTGATTCTGACAAATGATGAGCTTAATAAAAAAGAGTATGCTTGCACAGTTGAGTTCCCCTCTTCCACCTTATTTTTACATTACATAACAGCAAGGCGGCATATGAAAATGTTGCCTCCATCAGTGGACGCCCTCGAGGGACTCCCTTTCTATGCTTTGATAGAGGTAGTAACTAAACCAGGTGAATAATGGGTAGGCGATACTAAGATTACTCTACAATTCCCTCACAACTTCTTATTGCACCTAACTAGCATTGATGGAGTTATTCCTTTGGAGCCCAAAGTTTTGCCAGAAGTGCTAGACCCTGCTTATTAACGACCTATCAAACTTCTTCTAGGGAACTCACCTAGAAGGATATGGGTGTAAAAAAGCTTCAGGAGATTGTATGAGGAATGCTAATTCCCCTTGATGAAATAAAACAAGTTCACTATATTGGTTCTATGGCTGATATGGGCTTACCCGCAGACCAATTGCTATGCACTCTTCAAACTGTGCATTCTCTGATGAACTACACCTGATAAGCTTGACAAGGCCCACACCTTATGGAGTCCCATAGCAAAATATTCTCCGCTTATGACACTGACTATGGGCATATGAAGGATTGGACTCATACCATTGTTGGCGATTGTCATTTTTTACTGAATTTACCCTTACCTAAAATTTTTACCTTAAATATTCCACCAATGATATTGGAGAGGAACACGATGAATCTAATCTTATCAAGCCTAACAAAAACTATCTCACATATCCCCAATCAGGTGATATCAGAAGATTCGATCACTCATCAATAGAAAAGATCTGATAACCCCCAAACTACTTCAAATCCTATAAGTATCCAATCCTTTTGATAATATGAGAGGTCTATTTACAACATTACATTTACTATATTTTGTATCTTTTTGGAGATTTCATAAAGTAATTTCAAGGCTTACTTATCTATTTTAGAAGTTCAATTCAAAACATCAAAAGTTGTTCTTGCTACAGGGGGCTCTCTGAGTTACTTTCTTGTAAAACGTTAAACGCCAAGATGGATTTCCTTTTCCGCCTGAAGGGTCTCAATACCATAAGCAAGACAGTATTTTACGATGGTTCTATTCCACTAGATCTGAGATACAAAGGGTACTATCTACGTTGAAATTCTGTACCAACTTGGAATTTTATGGTCCCAATTTAAGTTTTATTATGATTTTCAAATACAGCTTTAGGTTTTAAGAAACTTCATTAATAAGATGCTTGACGGGGTTCTAATTACTGGAATCCATTTTACTCTATCTCAGACTAATGCTGTATTCTCTACAATGAGAGATTTATTATAAACTTCTTGATTGCTGTGGATTGGTACTGAGCAATATCTATACCGTTTTGTACACCCTACTTTATACTACTTATTATAAGTAGTAGGAATGCATCATCAAGGGATCTTTAATTTCATAAAAGGATTCCAAATCTTAAGTAATTATGTTTCTGAGTTATGAAAGTCTGCCTATGAGTTTAGAAAAGATATTCATGATGTCATTATTAGTAATTAAAATCTTCTTAATGAAGTGCAACAACATCTTGTTCAACTTATTTATAAAATATATATTTTTGTTGATGCACAGTTAATGAAGCAAGTCCAGGAAATTCAATTTGAATGGAAAGATACTATTTTCTGACTCTCTAAATATGATCAATTGATAGAAGAGGAAATTAAAAATCGCATCTTCCAATTAGAGAATCGTACTCTGGAATTCAATTTCAAGTTAGCAAAGTAGAAAAAACCTCAGTAACTATGAGTTCTCAGTTGGAACAAGGTCCTCCTGGTGTTGAAGGACCTCTTGGGCCACCTGAAGGTGAAGGGTCACGTGAATATCCTGGTGCTGATGGACCTCATGGACCCCCTGGTGCTGATGGGCATCCAGGATCCTTTCAGCTAGCTGACACTCTTTTGAGCATTATTAACCTCATGTGTGAGCAGTTTCTTAAAGTTGCCAAGGAGTTTTACTTTAACTCTCAATGGGGTACCTATTGATCCTCAGTTGTCGCTTTAATCCTTATCTGACAAATTGAATAATTTGGGTAAATGGGTAAGTATACTGGCTGTAAGGAGAGTGTCTATAACTCTCCTGTTCCCAGCGTGGCAGTGCGCGGTGCACCATGCCAACTCCAGGGAACTAGCCATTAGTGCCAACTTGATTAGAGCCCAGCAGAGGGTGCTGGAGAAATAACACTTAAGCATAGGAGTGCGAGTTTTATAAAATAACAAACCCATCAAAAAAGACACGGTGCACAAAATGAAAAGGGGTAAGCGACCCAGGTTGGAGGGAACCTGGGAGAACCAATGATGCACTATGGTATAGCTGCAATAATTTTACAATGTCAAGGTTAATGGAGCGTGAGGACTCCTCAAAAAGGTTTGCGCACAGGAGCGTTCAGAATATCATAAAATTAAAAACGTAAATGGAAAAAGGTTTATTTGGGATATCAACCAACAAGAATGTTGGTTGGGGGAAAACATATTTAAACTGGAATGTGGGGCTAAGGGTTATGCCTCAGTGGGACCAAGCACCAATCCACCAATAGGGCAACGCTGTCATCTGTATTAGTTGAATAAGCTGAAACTGACTTCATTTGAGTGATTGATTGAAGTTTAATGACCTGAACGCATCGTTTTGTAAATGGAACGGGTTTGGAAACCCCGTTCCTTGACAAACCAAATCAAACTGACCATGTTAATTTGGTAGACCGTCCGTTTTAACGCCTGGACAGATATAAGGGACTGGACACTTGGCACACCACTAGTACCAACCTGGGCATATTTTGCCCGCACCCAGCGTTGGTCTAGGGTATGCTTCAGGTCTGGGAGGCCCTGTAATTTCACCTTCTAAGCCTCCTGGCGCCCAGCCTTGTCCTTGGGGTCAGTCCTTACTATGATGTCATGGGACCATGACACTGACATCCTGTTACATGCCTGTGAATCTAAAGGGAATATGCTTCAAACGAAGATTAAAAACTTTAGAAACATAAATATTAAACATAGAAGGAGCAGATTTGTGTTATCTCTCATTTTGGACGAACAAGTGGGGAATTCTGACCTAAATTATCATATTAATAAAATTTGTAACGAGGCAGATGGTTCCTATCCTCATTATTCTTAAGATTATAACTTTAACTCTTACCTCTTCACTCAATCAGAACAACCTGGAGTGCATGTTCTAACAGTTAATGCTCCTGTTGGGATTTTTGCCCATATTCCCAGCCTGCTAGATTACCTAGTATGGCTAGGGGAAACTTCCCTAAGGCGAAGTGAATCAAAAATAGGTTGGCCCAAGTTTCAGAGGAACTACGTTTGGGGGATTATGAGATATTCGCCTGGTCGTATCCATCAGGGATTGATCCAGATGAATACTTAAGATCTCATTGGGTGGAGTTGCTGATGAAATAGGGTAATTGATAGTGATTAACTATCAGGTGTACCAATTGGGATCGGTCAGATTTCATCACCAACTGATTGGGAATGATCAGTGAGTTGTGAGGTGAGTGATGCTGCCTGCAACTAGAAAATCGATTGGTTGGTGAGTGACCTGCCATAATGGGTAACAAGTCCCATTACCTAAGCAGGTCACTAGCCAATTATGGCTGGTTCGCTTGGATTGAGAGGAAAACATTAGGGACATATTTTCCAACTCTTTCTGTTTGAGGTCTTGAGGATGTCCAATGACGAAATCCTAGCCAGGATGGGGAAGACCATTGCTGCTGAGATGAGGATGGGTGATTCAATGGCAAAGGCTTCCGTTTCATCAAAGAGGTGTCAACTGAGGGTTAGACAGCTGAATCCCCCACTATATAATTCCTTAAAATTTACTGTAATAAAACACCCCAGGTTTTAGATAGATAGTAATATTATTGAATTGGTGTATAGTTAGACTATCAGCTTCTATTGTGTTGTTCTATCTTAAGGATATTATTGCAGAAGGCAATAATTGGAAGACTATTAGAGAGAATAGTAAAGATCTGAGCGGGGATCTAGAGACAAAGGGACCACAATCAGGGATAGCTGCCAACTGTGTGTTGGGCTGAGAGAGACTGTCACCGGGGTATCTTAACAAAGATCAGGTGGAAAAGAGTATATGAAACAAATCCCTACGAGTATGACTTCAAGAGTATGTAAATAAAATACTGGCCGAGAGTTGGGCCAAATTATAGTTCAATCTCCACTAAAGATAATAGTCTCCATACTATTCTTGATTAATAATACATTCTATACAATGCAACAAAGTGCATGAGAAAATTGAACCTGTGCAGTAAAAAGATTACTGGGTTGCTTGCTGATAATCAACCTAGAGCAAATTTTTACAGCTCCTATGAGTTTTTTCCTGTATTTAAGGATAAGTACTCTCCTGGGAATGCAGTATCATCTCCTTCTTCTATTTATATGAGAAGGCTCTGAGTGAGGCCACAAATTATCAAAAAAGGAATTATTTACCGAATTGTCTTACATAATTAGCTCAAAATATCATGGTACCTCATTTAATGACTTGTTCTACTTGTTCCCAGGTTAAGGAAGCTTTGATAAAAGAATTTGGGAGCGAACAAACTTATCTTCTCAAAACAGGTTTTTATGGGCATACAACCCCTTAAAAATGAAAGTATTAACGACTTTGACCATTGATTTTATCAGAAGGCCCAGACTTTGGTAGCATGTGGCCAGTTAACTTTGGACGATGCTATTACTGCTGTTAAGTCTGTTTTTACTTTTAGGACTCAGATGCAAGTCTACCTTATTAGCATAAAAAAGAACTTTATAAGTATCATAGACATAAAGGAGGCCATTTTTGGAATTGCCTCCTCAATTTACTGTAAATTCTAAATCTACAACTCTCTAAGACCCAGTCGTCCTAAAGTTTATGTCATGCCTGAAAATTCTAGAGTTATTCAGTGTAATTACTATTATTGATACTTTTATACAGAAGATTGTTTAAAATAAAGGAAGCTGATGAAAAGAAGAAAAAGACAATACCAATAAGATTTACCATCTTAAAAATGATATGAGTATGCAGCAGTAGCATCGAAACCCTTTAGAGTACAATGAAGATCAACATTCTTCCAAATCCTTGCCCTCCTTATTGGCTTTACCCTCTCAATTTAGAAGTATAATCACCCATATTGATTTTTAAGTGAATCAAATTAATGCTAAAGCTATTATTGACACTGGATCTCCTGTGAATGAAGTCTCACTGAAATTGATTGTGCGGTTTAAATTAATGCCAATATTTCACGCTATGAAAAGTACAGCACTTCAGGACATCAGAGTACTTGATCAATTGGAGCTTTTTATCGCTCACACTGAAAATTGGAATGTTAACTTTTATGGTACCTGCAATCGTCCTTGATAACTTATGACCTTCTCTTGGGGACTCAATTTTTGTGGGAATTTAATGAAATTATTAATTATCCTAACTCTTCTCTATCCCTTTTGGAATATAGGGTTCCAAAGCTTTTATCTGAACATGCTCATATTAAACATATTAGATGTCGGATATGTCTGTTAGAGGGATTAAAGAGGTCCTATTATATTCAATATCATTGTGTGAATTTGACCATGGGCTCCATTTGTGTGCCAGTTTAACCAGTATGAAGACTGGTGGCCCTTTGCCGCTTCTCCTTCATTGGTGTACCAACCTCTATAAGTCCTGCATCCAACCCACCAACTAACCACTAACGGCTTTGCCTTTAACCCCAGACATCCTCAGCGTGTGCCCCGGCAAGTCCTGCCCCCTTCCTGGATGGCTCAGGCAAGTCCGTGATGCCCCACCCTTGTGACCCTTCACCAACCCATATGGGCATGCCCCAGCGAGTCCATCCCCCTTTCTGGGTGGCTATGGCAACTCCCGCACTTCACCCCACAAGGTTGGCAGCATGCCAGCTCATCCGCTGGTAGCAGCTGGCCAAGTTTCCCACTGGTTCCTATAAGGAGGAGGCATGGGAGCTGGCAGCGCCAGCCACTCCAGGCATGATCACACATGCTTATCAGAAATCCCCTATCCTATCTACTCTTTCTCTAACAGGGTATTAGCCACTATTATATAAAAGTAAGATTGGTGCAAGAGAGATGTCTATTAGGAGGGAATGAACGACTATCTATTCTACTTCCAGGGCTACTATGAACAAATACTCTTTGTCCAATCAACTACTGAAAAACCCATCAGCCTCTTGATGCCACAACTCTATCAGATCATAAAATTGTTCATTCATACTTCATAGAAATTAACTCCAAATCCGCTCAGCTGATCACCAAATACTAAATTAGATCAATCCATCCTCAGCATAGGTTGCTGGTCAATCACAATAAATTCATAAATAAATAAATAGGACTTTGAGCATCTTTGGCATGAGTCGCTGGTGCTCCAAATTAGTTAGCAGAACCATTTCAGGTGATTTGTAACGGATTCATCAGCTTTCCGCTGGAAACTCCCACAACAATCTTCAGATGGCATTTTAGCAGCGAATGCAGCTTCCACCAAACCTAAACTCAATTAAATATATAACATTAAATAGTATCAAACTAGGTGATTAGCCAGCAATTACGCCTGACTAACTGAAACCCCTAATTCAGATACTATCAGAAGGATTCATCTGGTTAAAATACTAACAATCATGTTGAAGGTCCTCAAGTAAAATTACCCTCTAAGGTGGCTGACATAGAAGAAAGGATAAATATTTTCTCCTTTGAGATTGTGATTATTCCACCAAAATTTCAGGTTGTTGTCAGTACATTTTTACATTTTTATTCCCAAAGCCATTTATAACAAGTCCAAGAAATTTCCAACCCTTCTGTTAAAGATTTTTTTGTTCTGGGTTTTGTATTATGCATATTATAAGTCGTTACTTTTTGTTTTCGGCAAACTTACCAATGGCTTGAAAATGGTAGATCAAAAAATCCAATAGCTTATGTTAAACTATTGCCCCTATATCGAATTTATGACGTTAAAACTTTTAGAAACCTACAAGACTTTGGGCTTAAAACCAATCAGCAGATTCTTAGTGTAGGACTTGAAATATGAAAACACTTTACTAAAGAACAAGAGAAAGAAGTACTTTAATTCTTGGAAGAATACTCTGACATATTTGTCAAGCATACTTATGATTTTATTAAAATGAAGGGAGTGATGCATACCGTTAAAACTTGAGATCACCCTCATATTCATGCCAAACCCTTTTGTAAGTCAAAAGTGGAAGAAGCACAGTTCACCAAAGAATTACATCAGCTATTGGAGGCTGGATTAATAAAACCCTCCAATTGTCCCTGGGCCTCACCTCTGTTATTGGTGAAAAAGAAGGATGGCTGACATTGGGTGGTTATGGATTATCACAGGTTACTCGCAATTACTAGTCAAGATAGCTACCCTATATTAAGTATCAATGATTCTCTATAGTTGTTAGCTGGCTCAACCTATCTTTTTTGGAAATGGACTTAGCCAACGTTTACTTATAAATTGAATTAGCACTGGAAGACTGAGCTAAATGTGCCCTAATATCTAGTGAGGGCTTATTTGAACCAACCCATATGCCACAAGGGTTGAGCAACGCACCTACAACATTCCAAAGGGCCATGGATGGTAAGTTGCGGGATTTAAAGCTGACTTGTGTCCTGATATTTGGATGATATTTCCATGTTTCAAGAACATTTTCTGAGCATCTGGATCATTTAAAAGAAGTTTTTAGACGAATTTGGAATTCTTCACTATAGCTCAAACCTTCCAAAAGTTCCTTTTTTCAGAATGAAATGGAGTTCTTAGTTCACCTTTTATTGGCTAAAGAAATTCATTTAATTTTAGATAAAATCCAAGCTATTAATCAAATGACACCTTTAACCTTCTTGTGGGACATACAAGTCTCCCTTGGTATGGTGGATACTATTGTCAATTTATACCCAAGTTTACTGGTATGGCAGAGCCCTTATTCCATTTTTTACAAAAAGGTGTACCATTTGAGTGGTGCTCGGCTCAAGAACAGCCTTTTAATTCTCTTTAATTTCCCTAGCTAAGGCACCTGTTTTGATCCATCCTCAATTTGATAAGCCTTTTATTCTGCATACTGATGCAAGTAATATAGCTATTGGGGCTATTTTATCCCAGTGTGATGAAGAGCAGATCGACCATTTAAAATGGGTGGAAACCATATACATTGCTACTCCCTCCGTGAGAGCTACTATGTTATTTCTTTATCGCCATATAATCACCTAACGTGGGTTCCCCAAAGTACTTATGTCATAAAATGGAACGTACTTACTTATCAACTTTTACAAGAGTTGTCAAAGTTATTCAATACCACCCAACGGTTTGTTGTTCTTTACCATCCATCAACTAATGGGGTCATTGAGTGATCCAATGGAACTTTAGTCACATTTTAAGGAAGACGGCCTCAATGGACCCATCTTAGTGAAACTTCTTTTTACCTAGTGCTTTGCTCACCTATCAAATAAGTTATCGTCAAATTATCAAAGTGTCACCCTTCAAATGTATTTATGGGCGAGATCATCATTTTCTTCAAGCTTTCAAGCAATCCTTGAGGAAAGTATCCCAGAAAATTCTTATTTTATTTATGAGAAATCTGGATGATAAAATTATTTGCCTTAAAGATCAAGCCATGGAATCAATTGAAATAACCACCAAAAAGGAGACTCAAAAAAGTAACCAACATAGACCTGTTTTGCCAGAGTATCAAAATTGGAGATTATGTTATGTATTACTACTCCTGACCTGGTGGGCAAACCAAGAAGTTGGGATCTGACTGATCTGGTCCTTATTGAGCTATATTCTGAAAAGGGTTAGAATATTCAATTGTCCATATATATACAGGTATAGTTGCAAAGTGTACCTATCCTAATATTTTTGAGGATTTATCCTCCGCAATTAAATCTTGATGGGGAAGTGCTAGGATTTTAATGAATTCTTCCGTTCCCAAAACATTTACCCCAGTTTTCACCAATAATATTGGAGGGGGAACTTAGTGAATCTAATCTTATCAAGTCTAATAAGAACAATTTTGCTTATCCTGATCATTTAAATCTGAATTTTTCTATGCTCAGCATTTGAAAAAAAAATCTGATAGACCCTAAAATTCTTTGAAGCTTATAAATTTTCAGTCCTTTTGATAATAAAAGATAGGTCTATTTAAAACCTTACATTTAAGTCTTTTGTATTTATTTTGATATTCCATAAAGTAAGTTCAAGGCTTAACTATCTATTTTAGAAGTGCAATTCATAACGTTGAAAGTGATGCCCAGTATATCTGCTTCAAACCCTAATGCAACTAAAGTTGAGGAGCTACAGATTTGGATGGAGCTCAAACAGCTGCTGGAAGTTGGGTTGTTTGTGACTTCCCAAAGCCTTGGTCATTCTCACTCCTATTGATAAAGAAGAAAAATGGAGGTCATCAGGTAGTTATGTATTACAGTAAGCTTAATAACCTCACCAAGAAGGACAGCTACCCTGTCCCCTGCACTTTTGATGCTCTGGCTCAACTCTCTGTGTCTGAATTCTTCTCCGCCATGGACTTGGCTAGAAGGTATTGGCAGATGGATCTTTCTCAACAGGATCAGTAGAAGTGCACCCTTATATGCATGGAGGGTTTTTCCCCTCACTCAGGTACATCAGGGGTTGTGTAATGCGCCTGCTACTTTTCAGCGGACAATGGATCGCATTCTTTAGGACCTTAAGCTGAGATGTGTGATTGTTTGCCTTGATGATATCACAGTCTTCAATCTGAGACATTTAGTGAGCATCTCACGCACCTAAAGGAGATGTTTCAATGCTTGTGGGCATCCAACATAAAGCTGAAGCCCTCTAGATGTATTTTTTTTCCAAAAGAAGTTTGATTTCCTCAGGCAAGCGATCTCAAAAAATTGGATACAACTTCTAAAAGATAAAGTTGAAGCAATATGCAAGATGCATGTGCCTAAAACCCTTCATGACATTAAGGTATTTTTGGCACGATGGGGTGTTACCATCAATATATCCCAAAATTCGCCTAGCTTGTGTGAGACTCTTATGTCCCTTGGCTAAGAACACTCCAATCCATTGGGTGCTGAACAAAAAAGCCGCGTTTGATACCCTGATGTAGTTGCTGCAACAAAGGCCCATACTCCGCCGCACTGACTATGGCAAGCCCTTCATGTTTTTTATGGATGCCTCTGACTACGCGTTTGAGCTATCTTGGCTCAGTTGGATTAAAGTGGGGTTGATTATCCCATATTCTACTTCAGCAAAATGCTTTAAAAAGCTGAGCGCAACTACTCGTCACTGAGATTGAGTGCCTGTATTTCCTTCTTGCTGTCATATACTACCACCCTTTTCTATATATGACATCATTCAAATTAATTACTGACCACGCCTCATTGAAGTTCACATAATATGAAAGATCCCACTTGTCAGTTGACTCGCTGGGTTCTTAAGCTCCAGCACTATAATATGACCATTTAGCATTGAGCTGTGATGTGCCATATGAACGTTGGTGGGTTGACGCGGCTGCCTGTCCTTCCCCTTGACAAAAGCGAAGCAGAGAGGTTGCATGACCTCCAAGTGACTCCTGATGCGTGGGCTGATGAAGATGAACCAGTACAAAAGATGTTATCCCGGCACTCTCACAACACAAAGGTAAAGAGTGGGAAGTTATATAAGAAAGTAGGAGTAAATTGGTTGCCCTATCTTCGGCCATCAGAGAGTGTACCTGTCTTTTTATAGTCACACAAAATCAAGGGTCATGGATTAATATGCAAAACCTATGAGTGAGTACAAAACGATACTGCTGGGAGGGCATCATGGAAACAATAGCGGAATCTTTGAAGTCTGTCTGACCTGTAAAAAACAATGCAGCTTCAAGACCTGATTACTAGTACCAACCCCACAACGCTCCAATAACTTTCCACACCATAACATTAGACGTGGTAGGTCCTCTACCTCAGTCCATCAGCAGTGATTGTTGCATCTTAGTTGGAATTAATCTTTTTACCAAATGTATTGAAGCTGTTGCTCTCCCCACTCAGATTTGCTAAGGCCACTGCCACCTTCCTACATCAATATCTTTACGCATCATGGTTGCCCCCAGGTCCTCCTTTGTGATAATGGGAAAAATTTTACCTCCTGAGTGGTAAAACTCCTCGCCACCTCCATTGGAGAACAACAACTCTTTTCAGCTTCCTATAACTCATCTACCAATGATGACATAGAAAGAGCAAATGAGACATTGATCTCTATATTTTGGAAAATGGTCAACTCTGATTTCTCCACTGGATCTTTAATTATCAAGTGCCCTCATGGTTACCATATTAGCTAATAACACATCCTTAAGATGTCTCCTTTTTACGTGTTAAATGAGAACCTGGGGCTCCTGCTTTACTAGCCAAAGAGATTTCTCCACTAGTACTGATCTGGATCAAGCCATAAAGAAGTTGGCCTAACACATCATCCATTTTTAATCAGAGGCCATGACTAATTTAGCAAAAACTGTCACTAAAGAGGGCCAAGAAGCCAACGAGCTCCTCCACTACCCCCTTCCTTCTAAGTGTTAGACCTGGTACTCTACTAACACAACCGTATCATGGTAATAAAGGAAAAGCTTGGGTCCATCTGGAAGGGCCATTCATTATCACCTATAAGCGAGGGGATGAGTAAACCATTAAGTTCTCACTTCTGGTTTTAACATTAATCATGTACATGGTCAATTCTTGTGACCTTATTCCCCCCTAAAACTCTTGAAGGAGGTAATGTCGGACAATTACAAGTGTGATGTATTGATAAGAGTGGTTCAGAGGTGAATGATGAAAAATTGGCCAAAAGATCCTGGTCAATTCTCAGTGGAACCTTGCAAATTTGGTTAGCATTTCTATTAATAAAACTTAGGCAAATAAACCTATTTTAGGCAGTAATATTGCGCTGACCATGTGGGGAATCAAGGGAGCCATTCAGAGGTCCATCCCCACCTTAAACGAATTCAGTTCAACTCACACCGTGGAGACTGGCTCCTTTTGTAGGGTTGGAGGGATTCTCGCAATGTTCAAATATTTTCCCATCAAATGGTTGGGTAAAATATATCAAACCCTACCTCACAGATCTAAACTACCTTTCATCATCCTCCATCAGCTATTTCTAGAATTAAAGATAGTTTTGAACGATCTGATAGGTCCACTGCCCATATTATCTAATTTGGAATTTATTAAGCAATCCAAACTTCGAGTCTTGACACTTTATATACTAAGTATCAACTTATTAAACAGGTTCATTTCTTACCCCCGCATCATTAATAAAATATATAATAGTGCAGCTTTCTAGTATTTTAGGGTTTATTATTTTTATTGTATGTGGTGCAATCACCCCCTAATAAAATTGTTAAACTTTAGGTGCAAAACGCACCAGTAAACATCTGAGAAACTAATTTCAATATTTTGAGCTCGCACTGAGCAGTGGGACATGTCAGATTACATAAGACGTTATAATTGTTGCGCTTTCAGTAAAATTAGGAGATTATGCACTTTGACTTGCTTGAAATGTTTCCTGCTGTCACCAGTGCTAACTGGAAAAGCTGTTCATCCAGAAGCCTTCCTATCATCTAGTAAAACCTCATTTTGCCTGACACACAATATTCATTGACGTTGTTGGGCCCTTGCCAATGAGAGTGTACTGGTCTAATTAAAATCTGGTGGTAATTGATCATCTGAACAGGTGGGTCAAGGCATAGGAAATACTAAAGCTAAGCAGTCACTGTGGCTAAGTTCAATGAAATGTATAATTCAGCATGGCTGCCCTCAGTTTATCCTACAAATAACAAAACCAATTTTAACTCCCACATTCTATTCAAGCTAAACGAGCTGAGGGCCATACATGGGGTTCTGATGATCCCATATCACCCTGAATCCAACAGTATGGTTGAATAGTTAATGGATCTTGGTGAACTTACTCCAGAAATTTGTAATTGATTGACCCTCATATTGGAGTTCTCTCCTTTCCACTGTTATCTTTGCCTACAACATTAGCTAAAACAAAGCAACTGTAAGAGTCCCTTCCAGTTACTATATGGACGGCACCCAGCTCTACCTGCACTGCTCTATGCCTGTGTAGATGATACTGGCAGAGTGGATCCACAACCTTACTTGAACAACTTGGCAAACACTTTAATCAAGCTGAAAACTAAAGCGTACTCTTTCAGCTTGGCCAAAAAGATAAAAAATCAGGTCACCAATCAGGTACGGCATGGTGGGCTAGATCAGTTCAAAGAATTAGATCAGTTTAATCATGACCAGCACAAGTTCATTAAAAAGCATAAGTTGACCAACATCTATATTGGTCCTTTTGAGATTGATAAAACAGGGGTTGACACCTACACTATCAAGGACCCCGCGATTAGTCAAATTGTTAATTATATGCACATGAAGTTTTTTTGTGTATAAGAAATAGAAGACTTATTGTCCAATCAAAGGGGGTAATGTTGAGGAGCTGATATGACTGGACGATAAGCCCAAAATAGTTGTGACATATTGATTGCCTTGAAATAAGGTGATAAGGCGATATCAAACTTATAATTATTGTTTATTAGATCTCCTTGAATTAAGGTGATAAGGCGATGTCAAACTTATGACAAATATTTATCAGATCGCTACAAACTAAGATGATAAGGTGGTGCTAAATTCAATAATGCTAGAGTCTATTGGAGCCTCTCAGCTATGATGCTAAACCAATTATAATGTGATAGAAAAGAAAAGTCCAAGCCAAATGATTAGGATTGACCAACATTTTGAATATATATGCTTGACAGGAAGTTTGTAAGAAGAGGTTTTTTGGTGAAAAAGAAAGAGGATGAATGGCAAGCAAAAAGAAGTCTGCTGTATATATTAATATGATTAAAGTGGTTTGGCCAAAGCAAGTGCTTTGTATTAATATTAATTTATTAAATATTATCTTGAGGACTGGCGATCTCCATATTGTCCGTCCGTTGCTCAAAGGCTTAACCCTGTGTAATCCTTATGGCATTTATCAAAGAATATCACCAATTTCATAATAACAGGTAAGAAAAGCTTTCGCACAGCAGCAGCGGCGATCCCTCAAACAACCCACTGGGTACTGGTACAGGATCTAACCCTAACTGCCCTTCAGGTGACAGTTGAGAAGGCACAGCCATTGGTGCATAAATACTCCCTTATTGCTAAAAATCCCCTTCCTGTCAGCGCCCTACTAAGTTGCTGGCCCCTTTACCAGAACAAAATTTGCGCAAGTTATCTTCTCATCAAGATATCCAAGAGGAAGAAAGCCCAATGGCTGCATTTAGAACTAATTTGGAAGCACAAAAACAAGATAGTGGAGCAGATATGGAGTACCCCAAGTAGAGCGGATGCTCCAAGTCATCAAACTCCACTATCAAATGGCATTACAACAAAACCTTCATTCACCATACTGAAAGAGATTCTTATAGACTCTGATACTTCAGATGATGCCCAAATGGAGAATTCCATGGAGCACCCTCAGGATGGTCCCTTGCAAAGCAGTTAGTGTATATCCTAGGCTGTCTTACAGGCTCCACAGGCCCTTATACTCAAAACAAATCCCCTTCTTTTTTGTTAATATGCTCATATTGATGCTAAGAGTCAAGCTCAAAGACTTAGAAATGTGCAGCGTTATAGATGCAGATTTAAGCTCTGTTAACCCCATGGGATATGGAGGGGGACAACTATGAGGCCCCAAAGAGGCACCCTGACCCTTCAGTCCATCAACCTTATTGGGCTGCAGGAGTACAAGTGGAGATCTCATCCCTCCACAACTTCAGTTTGTCTTGCGTAGATATTGTTTCATCCATGAGCCCCATGTCCCCCTCTGAAATAGAAAAATGGAATTTCCAATTTGGAGGTAACTCCTGTTAGACAACCTATGCAGCCTCATGATCTTACCTCCCAGGTGAAAGCCGCCAATTTTAGAAACATCTTGATGATCACCACATCTTAACCAAGTTATCCAATTCTGAGTTTTCTTTCTTTAAAGCAAGCATAACTCTTCCAAATGCAGGCCTTAAACAAGATCAACTCTTAAAAGAACTCACGCTACTAAAACTTCCATGTAACACAAAGATTATGGATGATTTCATAACTACTTTATTTTGCGTGCATAACACCCTTCCCCCTGCCACACAGGACAGATGGAGAACTTCTCAGCTTCAGGATTTCCTAAGGTCAAGAAAGATTAACTGATGCCCTCCCCCATCAGCATCTGGCCTTGGCTGCATGTCTCGCATTCAGTATGCAGGTCAGGAATTTAGACCTGTTTCATGGATTGATATATCACTAGTAGTCCTCATTCTAGTTTGTCAGGTTAACTCTCCCATAATCTGTGATAACACTATAAATTATCAAAAATCTCTTACAGTGATTATTACAATCATCCTAAGACCTTTGCGGAGGTTTTGGCCAAGGATTGCTCCAGGGCTTCTGAACAGTTAGTTTGCAAAAGAGAATATCAATGTGGTCATTAATGACTATAATTCCCTGAACTCACCTTATTTGAAAACTCTAAAGATAAATGGACAAATTCAAAGGCAAAGATCATGAGGGTGGCCTACAAGTGTGCTAAAGCCCAAATGACAGCGTCTTATGCCAAAGTTATATGTTCTGAAGACAGATATATCACATTAAAAAATTGCCAACTAACTTCTTCCCCTCAGAAATAGAAGTTTGGAAAGAGGGACAAGAGATCAACCGCCTTAAGCACTGAACAAAATAAAAGGGCGTTCAATTTTACATCCTCTAAGTACTATTCCCATCAGGAACAAACAACCAGATTTTTTTTAAAAAGCAAAAGGCCAGCTCAAAGGATTAGAAGATTACAGACATTATGGTGGGAAATGACATCACCACAGATAAGAAAAAATTACTCATAAAATCCATAACTGCTACTTAACCCTCTCCCAAGATTCCCAGGTTAACCCTTCATACATTCAGGATCTTGTTGGGAAAACACCAGAGGTTTCAGTGGACCCTTAGAGGAGGATGAATTTCTAGCCCAGTTACTTGTAGAGAGGCTATGGAAATAATTTCTGGTACCCTCGCTTGAAGACTCCAGGCCCAGATAGAATTCCATTTGAAATATAACTTTCAGGCCCTATGCCAGTAATGAAGGCTCTTCATACCCTCTTCTTGGCCCTTCTGGTTGAAGGGGGTTCTACCTTTTTTAAATGGTTGATTACTATCCTATTCTACAATAAATTGAGCTGGGAGGATCTTTAATCTGGAGACCCATATCACTTATTAGTATAGATCATAAGCTCTTCTCTAAGCTTCTTGAAAAATTTATTATAATATGGCCATCTCCCCACCTTTACCTCACTCAACATGGCTTCATTCTAGGGAGGTCATTGTGTAATAACTACAATGAACTTTATGCGCCCTGATAGCCAACTCCTCTCTCACTCATTGTTTCATAGTGCTTTTAGATATGTAGAAGGTATATGATTGTGCATCCTGGAAGTATCCTGACGCCTACCTCTTACGCCTTCACATACCACTAAGAGATAGGATATGGAACCTGGCGCTCTACAATCATCTACAAACCAAAGTACTAGCCCCAACGGAATTTACAGCCACAGTGAAGGTTGAACAAGGTCACCATCAGGGAGGTCCACTGAGCCCAATCCTGTTTTACATAACTTTATATACTCTTTTCTCTCTGTAAAGGAAAGCTGGAGGATTTCCAGGTTCTGGGTAAAGCCTCAACCCACACTATAGCTTTTGCTGATGATACAGCTGTTGCAATCAGATGTAAGGACATGAATTTCGCAAAGGTAGCCCACAACAGCTATTCTAAAGCATCCAATGCAAAAGTTATTACCTTGAAACCAAAATTATACATGTCAGAAAGCATATCTTCTTTCTCAATACAGCCTAAACCCACCTGCGGTACCTTTCGCCATCTAGGTGTCCTCACCTCCTAGAAGGGGGTTGTAATCAAGGACAATTAAGTCCATATACTGGAATAAATGAATCTCAAGATAGAAAGTTGGAATTGGCACCAAATTACCCCCTAAGGTCGGCCCTTGATGGCAAATGTAATTATCTATTAAAGGTGTGCTTCCTTGCTCACATTGCCCGTTAACAGATAGCTTCTATTAAAGGCTAAATGTGATACTTTGGAACTGGATATGGGGATCCAAATTCCACCTACTGTCCTGAAAACAATATCCTGGCCCTAGCGAAGGGGGCTTGGGGCACCTGAATACCAGGTTCAATGCCACCTCAATAATGACTAAATTCCTTATACCCATTATCTTCTGGTACATGAATCCAATGTCTCAATGGGCTCTGGCACTACGTCAAGGAATATCGGCTTCCCTGGAGCTCCATCAAGCCTTATAGACTGCTGTTAGAGAATGGGTAATGAACTATCTAGGTCACCATCTAAAACCATCATCAAGCATATACTGAAAGCAGGCCCTCCTGGTTTCACAAGCGGTTAGGTATCGTAGTACCACACCTTACCATACAGAAGTAGACTTGGCATCAGCCCTCGCTGACACACCCTGGTTCACAAATGAAGATTGTTCATTTCTGACTTAACTCAATGTATAGGCCTCTAATTCAGCCCTAGCACCTTGACTCCTACCCCCGAAGTAAAATGAGAATTTAAGGCGCTCTGGAGAGATGTCAACAACCCTATTCTTTCAGCTAGATCTCAAGCACGTTGTGGTGAGTCATTCACTGCTCCTATAGGACAGGTGAGTGAACATATCCTACCTTCCAATACAAGAGCTGCCCACAATGTGATGAGCTCTTTAATACACATCTCCGCAGATACTTTACTTGCCCCCAGGTAGCCCCCTTTTGGGGAAAAATCCGAGGAATACTTCATGCAGAGCCTTGGGGGACATCCAGTTCAATATTTAATGTTTGAACGGTCACTTCCAAACTTCCTCCGCTCCCTAAAAGTTTTGGCATTTGGCGTAGCAATATGGACAGCACATAATTCATACCTTAGCGCCACCTTAGACTCAAATATTGGACCTTGCACCACGTGATCATGCATTTCCAGGTCCAAATCAAGATGGCCTGAAAGCATTTACCATGATGTTATTTGCCAACTGGTCAGTTAAAGCAGACCTCTGGCTCTGGCGAGTCCTTCCCCACCTTCCTTGACACCTTCTCTTAACCCTGCCTTCGCCCCAAGCTCTTAGGAGCTTATGCGTGGCTAAATAAAGATCGGTGAATCCCTCCTTCAAGTTGGGACCATTTAGTGCTAAAAAAGAGATGCCCAGGACTCCAAGAGGGTACCAACAACCTGAAGTTAACAGCTTCTTGATTTGGTGGTGACCTGGGCCTCTGCTACCTTTCTCTTCCAGTAGTAGCGTGAGTGTATGGGGTGAAGCATGCCCCAACTTCACATTGTGCACAACTCCCTTAATCATGTGAAGCCATACATGGATGTGGAGAATAGGTCAGAATATTTCTCCAAGTGCTCATCAACTTTCCCCTTTGTTATGGGGTTTGGTCTTCCCCTATGGAGGAGGTGATTAAGCTACAGTGGGAGGCTCTTTTGAACTAAAGTCGTAAAGGCTTCAGACCCATGGGAACAGCTAACATCATTGATTGGTACTAAGAGTAGATAGGCAATTGGGATATTTGGGTCAATTGTACAGGCCTTTAAAGTCAGGTTATCCAGAAATACAGATATGGAGCCAGAGTATGTGGGGTTAAGGTACCCAGGAATGTTAAGAATTCTTTCAAAGTTAGATTTCAGCCCAGCAGATTCCAGAAGGCTCCCATGTGGTGTATTTACATGAATTTGGGTGTCCACTATATTCTGTGACCCTGTGAGAATTAAATTTACCTCTGGTGAATATACATGCTTCCTGGGGGTAAAAGGTGAGTCAGTAGTGTGTATGGCTACCGACCTTAAGGTTGTGGGTTCAATTCCCGCCCTTCACACATCAATTGGGTGCCAGCCAAAAGAAGCTATTGGAAGTTAGTAGGTCTAATAACATGAAAGCCTTACCCATTACTTTACCAGAAAACCCCAAGTCCCGATCTGAAGGTGGAAAACTTTCTATGAAGGAGTTGATCCTGCTCAAGTTTCATGCCAATGTTTACTTTCTTTCTTTTTTAGTAATGTTCATCCCATGTTCGGCTTGCCTCAAATAAATATAATATAATATACAGGCCACCCTTAGCCCCATACACTATGCTAGGGGTAGCTTCACGTGTGAGACTCAGATGTGATAGTTGAGCTGATCATTCTAATTTTGGTTTCCATTAAGCAAGTTTGTCCTTAACGTACTCCTCTATATCCATATCTGTCTCAAATACCAGGGTAATTTGGGAACCAAGCAAGGATATAAATCCTCCCACTTAATGTATCATGGCATTGTATTCTTATGGAATTAGGTGCCTAGAAGTAACTAATAGCTAATGGTATCCAGATCTATGGCAAGGCGTATAATTTTTCGTCTCAAACTGGAGTGGAAGCGCAGAGTAGGCTCCTATGGACTAAGTACACTGAGGTCCATCAGTGCTTTATTTTATGTAATGGGGCAGATAAGGCACAATCTTAATCTTCATCAATTTTAAATGAGATTTAGTTATATGGAGAACCACTATCTATCATGATAAGTATGGGAATGTTATGATCCTTAACTGTTACATGATTGATTAGTCAAACGAATTGAAACGGTAGGGTGAAAAGCATTGGCAACTCGTCATAAGATCAAGTAGAATCAATAAGTTTATTAGTATTGTTCAATTCATAGTTCCACGTTTCTAAGAGGTGACCTCTGTGGGGATTTAAGACTTGAATAGAGGCATGACAGGGAAATTGTCAGCATGAAGAGCATTTGTATTCATGATATCCTCTCTAAACAACAGTTTGTGTTCCATCTCTTCTTCTCAATGTTTATAGCACTCCTCTTTGGTGTGTCAGCGGCCTTTGCAGTAAGAGCAATTGAATACTTCTTTATCCTTAGACTCCAGAAAATTTACTCTAGTTCTAAGAAGGGCTCAAATGATAGAGTAGTACTTATTCAAAGTGGCTGCGTGGATCTTGTTGAGTGCCTCTTTGATGTCACAGATTCTAGTAATGGTTCACTTTGTCCTATCATGTGCAGCTGGACATCAAGACAATATTTGAGCATGGAAAGGATGGCTGTAATAGCTATCTATAGAGATTCATTTAGTATTAACTAGCAGCTGCGCACTAGCATATGAGTGACATGAAAAATCAAAAGGGGTTTCTCCTTTGTTAAGGCAAATGGTCTTGAAGGCTCGTTATTATACTTGAGAGGGTCTTAGAGCCATTTTCTGTAAAAGAGCAGTCTTGACACGGGCTCAGGTCTGGCATTTACAAAAGTGGGTGGTCATAATCTCACAAGTTTACCCATACAAACAGGAATGGATATGCTTGACCTTTTGGCAACCAGTGGCCTCTTCCATAGCACTCTCAAAAATTTAAAAAACGCAATGCTTTCTTGGCCAGGAATGGATTTTTACTTTAACTTAGGCTTGAAAGTTAATCTGCCTGGCGCGGAGAGGGAATAGATGCCAGCTTTAATAAACTGGCTATGCTCAGTAGACACTGACTCAGTATATCTTTCAAGGAGCCTTCTGGTTCATTTGCCTTCAAATCTTCTCTAAGTCACCTGAAATTTGTCCCAGCATTAATTGAGCATGCTGGATTGGCTTTCTGATTAATTTTAGATTTTAGATTAGTTTCATACTTACAGAAGCTGAGTGTGCCTCCAAATATATATAAATTTGTTTCATCACGGTGAAATGTTTGTCAAATAAAATTTCATGAACTCCCATACATTTTCCAAACCAAAGTTGAGTGCATCTAAGGTGATAGGATGATCAGTGGGTCTTACATAAGGGTTAATTCCACACCCTTGAGGATGCTTTTGATTTGTTCTGAAGGTCCACCAGCCTTTTGAACATCTCACCAACCTAGATTATCTTATCCTTCAGCCAGAGGAACTGGTGACTCAGGGGTCAGGGCCAGGGGGCCCTCTGGAGCCTGATCATCCCTCAGCCCCCTTGAGACCTCTTGCATCTTTAAGGCCTTGGGCCCATGGTCCTTAAATGATGGTATCATTTCAGTGCTGATGATGATTGAGCAGGGAAACTATGCGACTTAATTGTTTCATCAAGATGGATTCCAAAGTTCAGGTTTGGGAGGTAGTCTACAAAGCGGCATTATGAAAATAATTGTGTACCTTGTAGACCACAACATGTAGTCACTGAGTATGGTGGCTATCCATTTATCCAGAGATTCTAGAGTTTAACATGGCAAATTTGACCTTGAGTGTCATTTATGAGGCAACGGTTGTCCTAGATAGCTTCCTGATTGTTACAGATGTAGGCATACACGTTTTCATGAATTTTGACATGTTGAAGTTAAGGCTCTGTACTAATCCCAGCTGGCGTAGTATTTCTTGATGAGTTAACCCCACTAATTGGAGGATATGATGGAGATATGGATGTACATATTATCACAGGTAGGGTTATTCTTCGCCAACCAACTCATTGATATATAAAGCAGCCAAGCTGTAAAGCCTTCACATATATGAGGAGATAGAAAATGCTCATAAATGACTAGACTAGTATTTGGCAGAACAGATCACATCAATGGCTGCTTGATAGTATCAACTAGTCTGTCATTTTAAAGATAGAACTGACTGGGCTTTGGCAGAGGAAAGTTGAACTCAATGGTATCCCAAAATTCTAGGCTCTAATATTGCATTATTTGGCCTTAATTGTGAATTTTTAAAAATATTGAACAATGCTCCTCACCCCATTGGGGGAGATATCCATTATTAGCTCTATCTTACATTTTTCATGATTGACGTTTTCAATGGTTACAGCTCAGAACGTCCTGTAGTGATAACCAGCTTTTGGTTTTTCACCAAGGAAAAACTTAATATTAAAAAATTGTGGATGCCTGGAGCAGTAGTAATGGAAGTTGTGAGTTGTCTTCAGGATGGCTTGACTGATCTGAATAGTTGGAGAGAGACATAGCGCTTTCTCTTCTTCATGGTCCAGTATATATGCACTATTCTGGGATACAATACTAAGTATTGTAACTATGTGAAGAGGTAAAGTTAGATATTATAGTAGGGAATTTATATATGATGCACTTTTTTTAAAGCTTATAATATTTATAGGGCGGCTAGGTTTGTGGTGGATGAGGCACTTGAGTCCTCTTCATTAAGGATTTTTGCATCTCATTCAGTATGGGGGTTGAGCTACAGCCACTTTCTTTGATTGGCTTCTGGTTTGTTGCCCTTCCATTATGTGAGGGCATCTGGATGGCGGCCTCTGATTTTTAGACAGAGTCTTATCTCATGAAAATACTCAAATATCCTTCATTATTCCTTGCCCTTTTAAGGGAAAAGGCTCAATTGGCAACAGTTCATCCAATTCTGGAAGGCTCAAACCTGGAGGGATATGGGTGAATGGTTCATCAGTCTGATCCTGAAATAATTTGGGTCATTCTTTAGCATAAATGCTAAAAACATCTTTTGGGCAACCTAGTCATCAGAATTGTCATGTGACAGTTCTCTCCCTTAAAAACAGCTTTTCTCCGTTAATGGATACAATTAACATATTGTATCAATTTACAACTGTGCTCCCCAATGATATGATCCTAACTCGGGACATCACTTTTCTATAGCTATGAGATTGATTATAAAAAATTTTTTTATAATAATAAATAAGCACCGTTTGACCAAACTTATCTACTTTTTAAAATAATTACTAGAAGAATTGACTATAAATGAAAGATAGTAAACATTTAACGTATAGTTTTCTGTACAATATTCTGGAAAATTGACCTTACCAGAGGACAGAGTTCTTACAATCAAGGAGAATTTGATAAAAATTGTTTTTTAAGATTCAACTACTACCTGTGCAGTATTGTAAATTTGTCACATACTACACCTGTCAATCATTTGGATAATGTTTGATGATTTGGAAGTCTCCACTATTTTGGGCTATAGACGCCTCCCATGGTAGCTCTAGTAAGACTTTTGTTAAAAAATAATTGACTCATGAGCAAAGGAAGAAAGTGAGTGAGCTTCTTAAGGAATATGCCGTTTTGCTTCTTCTCTGCGTATGACTATGGAAAGATATAAGGAATCTTGCATAATTTCTAAAACAGGAGATGCATTTTCTTCATTAGCTTAGCCTTACAGGAAGAGTAAGGTAGAAGAATCTAATATTGGTACAGAATTAAAGCAGTTATTGGAGTTGAATTTTAGTACAATTTGGAATTTGTGGAATTTGCTCCTCTTATCAAAAACTGGTGGGGTATTAACATTCACTTAGTGCTATTTTACACAGGATTTGACAATTTATAAGCAGCAGGAGTATAAAACTTTTAGCTGCTATAGTAAAAACAGGGTTTTTATACCACCAAAGGAATAAAAATGGAATAAAAATAAAAACTAAGAAAACAGGAATGTTAAGCTTTATAAGTTATATTAATGATAATGGCTGGGTAGAAAAATGAACCCTCATACAATGTCACAGCTTAGTAATTAAACTCACATCAGGCTTGAAGAGTGTGCGCATCATTTTATTATTAGGTTTGAGTTAAATTAGGAAATATGGTCTTTCTATCTATTGAAACTCTTGAATCTAGCCTCGCTCTATCAGATGGGCCAATGGAGGGTTGAGAGTGGGTAGGACAAGCCCATGAGGTAATGTTTTAATGTATTTGAGCCAATCGCCACGTTAGAAAATATCTGCGCCTTTTGGGACCCCCTCCAACCCTATAAAAGGGCCCAGTCTCCACAATGTGGCTTATATTATATTTGTGGGAAGGCGGGGAGGGACAATGGAAGAGCTCCCTTGATTTCGCTGATGAGTCAGAACCTTCCAGCTACCTAAACTTGAACTATTTGGCCGAGTTTTATTGATATAGATGGAATTATTGTCCTTTTCAAAGTATTCCACCGCGAATTAGCCATTGTCTTTTGGCCAATTTTACAATTATCTTTGTCCAAAACGCTCTTCTCACAATTTTGGACTTTCGATTGTCTGACACTTCTTGCTTATTTGCAGGAAAGGATGGAATTATAAATCCTGAGGATCAACCCCTATGCCTGAACAGGAAGGAGTTCCCTTAAAGAGCCAAGAAGTGGACTAAGAATGCTGTTGTGCCCCTCACCAAGAAGTAGATTTAGCCCATGTAGTGTCTAAACGGTGTTTACAGCCTACCCCATAAGTTTTACCTTCCCATCCTTCCTAATAACAAATAGTTGTTGTAAAGAAAAGGGACTGTGAAAGGAGGTAGAGGAAGGCAAAGGCCATTGCCAGCCGTCAGGTTGCCTACCCTCAATTCCATAGAGAAACAGGGTTGGAGTCTCTCCAATTTAAATAAGTTAAATTAAAATTTAAATGAGCCAATTAGATTAAATAGGTTCATTATACACCTCCAAGCTTTTCAAAGCACCTGAGGCTGTGGTATGCCCATCCCCAATAGGTTTGAGTGTGAAAACCCCATTCATATATAACAGGCATCACCCCTTACTTTTTTTGACCATAAAAATCATCATCAGTTTCAATGTATAAGATTCCACCGTCTGTCAAGGCATGTCCAAGATGTAAAAGAATTTTGTAAATATGTAGCTATAATCTGAGCAAGGTTTGATGTGATATGACTCACCTACCCAGATCATAATTATTAATGAAATAACATATGTTTATTTCCATTAGAAATCTCGATATGTTGAAATTAGCTGTTTAAGATGCACGCCCAACTTATTCCCTATATATATTTATAAGTCAGCAGCACCACCAGGCTTTGCTGTTAGTCCATACTTTTACTTATCTACTTTTAATAAAGAACTTTTATATCACTAATTTTTTGACTCTAATTAGTCTGCAGTTCATTTTATTAGCCATGTTCCTTGTTATTTGGAATGACCTTGACAAAATGGCGCTTATTACCACGCTTTCAAATCAGTGTTGAATGTGAGTACTATTATAAGACATTAATTTACATGTCTCCAATCCTTAAGAAAATAGACACTAGTATCTTACTTTGTTGTATAATACTTTCACCCAAAAGTTTCAATTTCCAGATCTGTTTTATCACGGGTTCACCTTCCACTGGAACAGGTTCTCCCCCGTTACATCCCATGACTTTAAGACCTACCACGCCTGGATCCTCGATTGCGCCTACTACCTCTATTTGACTCACTTTAGAAACATTGATTACATTTGTTATCAGCTATCACTATCAAGTTATCCTTATTCCAAATAAACATAAATTACAGTGTTTGATACAATCTTGTTATTTTTGTTTCATTTTGGTTACTCATCCAGACTAGCAGACTAGTCACAGTATTAGCTGTTTTTATGACAGGAAGTCACTGAGATGTCAAGGGCTACCAACGGCTTAGGTGATAAAGAAAAAAGATAGTTACACCTTGCCTCAGATCAATGACTCTTATGGCTCCTCACAGGAACCAGATATTTCTTGAAAATGGATCTCATCAGCGTATTTTGGCATATTATGCCAGTGCAAAGATCAAGCCAAGTGCGCATTAATCACTAATGAAGGATAATTAAGTTGACACAAATACTATAAAGGCTATGCAATGCCCCAAACCTTTCATTGAGCAATGGACAGTTTACTGAGCGACCTGAAGATATTGTGTGTATTGGTTTACCTTGATGAAATCATCGTGTTCCCAAAAACTTTCATAGTGTTTTTAGAGCATAACCGTGAAGCCTTTAACCGCCTGAGATGGATCTTCCTCAAGCTCAAGCTATCCAAAGCACATTCTTCCGTCCTGAAATGGAATTCCTTAGGCAAATTTACCATGCAATGGATTCGACATATCTCAGACTAAGTTGCTTCAATCAAGAAGATGACCCCCAAAGTTTTATGACATTTAAGTTTCATCTAGGATAGTGAGAAATTACAGACAGTTTATTCCACATTTTTGAGCTTGCTAACCTCTAGTCTATCTGTTCAATAGAATGTTCTCTTTAAATATTTCTTAGTAAGATCAATCCTTTAACCTTCTTATGACTTCCTCATTTATCCAGATGTCCTCATACATCTAAAATTTGACCAGCTCTTTTTCTATTTACCTACGCAAGTGATGGTGCTGTGGGGGCCATACTAGACCAGATAGGTGACCAACAAGTGGACCATCCAGAGTCCTACTTTGGTAATACCCTATTTAAGACCAAATGTGAAAAGGGCGTAAACAATACCTTGTCTGTGCTTCTTAAAAATTAAGAATTTTTTCATTTATCTATATGGAACTCATTTCACTATCATTACCTACCATGCCTCCCTCAAATACAACAGATTAATTATCCTTAAGGGAGGCTATCTAGATGGGCGTTACAGATTCAAAAATTATGACTCTACTATAGTTCATTGAACCAGAACTACCTACTAGAATGCAGATGAATAGTTGTAGATAAAAACATTGGCTGTGTTAATATCTGAATAAAACCACTTGTACAATCGTCTTGGCCACCCAGAAGATAATAGCTGGAGACACCGGAGACTAATATTCTGTTATAAACTATGACAAAGGATACTAGATTAGAATGGGATGCTCCAAAAGTTAGTCAAGAGGAAGTGGTTTCCTTGTGTGCGGCTGACCTCTTAAACCAAAATTACTTTCTATGGACACTCCAGTGTAAGAAATTTGGTCATTAAGAAAACTTATGAACAGCTGAGTAAGCAATCTTATTGGGACCAAATTCTAGAAACTATTTATGAGGTGTTATAAGCATGCTTAACTTGTAGGAAACAGGACTATCCAAGTTCTCAATATCAGCATCAATCTGTAGCTCCTTCATCCCATTTAGTGTGGTCAGGGTCAATGTGGTATGGCCTTTGTCCATGGGTTTCTACAGCCATTGATAGTTTTTCTTTAAATTAACAACTTAACCAAGGGGGTTAAATTTATCACTGTTTCTTCCACCACCGTGTAGCATTAGTCATGTTCATTTAATGCTCCATTTTCACACATCATGGATGCCCTAGTGATCTACTTTCTAATTGTTGTTGAATTTTACATCACTAGTAATTCTTGGACTTACTTCCTTGCCTGTTGCCAGCCTACATTTCACTGCATCTACAATCCCACAAATAATGGTTTGGTAGAATAATCAAAAAGTAAACTTATATCTATAATATAAATGACGGCAGCCACTAAACCCATGCAATGGAATCACTGTCTTCCATAATCCTTACTGCCTAATCAAACAAGATACTAAGTAATCAATATTTATCTTAATAAGCCTTCTATGAGAAAGAGCCGCAATCTCTTAGAAGTTCCAAATGTTGTTATAATAATCTTATACCAAAGATGACTTCTAATCATGAGGGCACTAGATGATGAGTTCATTAGATTAAAAGCAATTTCCTAAGAAGTAATTATTATAATTACCATATAGGATACTTTATGATTTAATGCTCATTAAATAATCCCTCTACTTTTAAGATTAAAGATTTTTTATATCATCATCACTCAGAGGGATGACCTAACAAACTTGACACTTTATAGTTGTGCCCATATTGAGTTCTATACAAGGCAGAGTCTGAATATACCATGTGGATGTTGCCAGGGTACTTTAGTCAATAAGGTTCATGGTAGATTTCTTCAAGCCTATGTCCCCCTATGGCAGGACCTTGAGGGGAGCACTGGTGTTCTTTTATGGCATGTGAGACAGACAACCTTTTGAGGATTAATATGGTAAACAGTTCTAACCCCTCCCTCTAGAATTAGGCTTCAACAAAACAATCAATCTACCACCTAATGAGTTTATTCCCAAATGGGAAAGAATGAATTAATAGGCTTCAGAATCACAAAAGATAAAATTAATATTTCCACTGATTGACTATTTGTGTGAAACTGCATCTCAAAGCCCAGAACTTATGCTCAGAAGTCCCAAGACAAAATAAGGCTGTGAATTTTCTAGGTGTCAATGGGCTTGACGACCGCTGCTAAGCCCATACATCTAATGAGAAGTGAAGAGCTTAACTGAGGAGGACCAGGCTCTTTACATCATAAGGCTCCACTCATCTTATAAATTTTGAGAATGTTGCCATAAACAAATTAATCTGATATTTATCTTATAATTAATTAAAGCATATTTTTATGTTCCTTCATAATTATATGATAAAGTATATATTGATTATGACAGACGGAATCAGGGTCCTTGGGTAGGCTCACAGGTACTGATTTGTCCCTAATTTTAACAAATAGGAAATAGAAGTTTTTATCTCACTTGACGAAATTAAGAAAAAGGGGGTTTTAGACCACTAATTAAAGTAATAAAACTTAAACTTAAAATTAAAGGTTGGTTTTCTATAAAGTTTTTAGTAGCGGCAGGCGGGTTAAGAAGCAACCCTTTTACATTTACACTGCTTATTATTTAAACGAAATTGAGGCTTATTATGAGATAGTCAACTGATCCATTATTAGCTTTGAGCCAATTTAGGAAATATGAAGAATCAACATACCAAATTTCTCAAATCTCAATCCACTTTGTTGGAATAGCCAATGGAAGGTTAATAGTTTGTATAACAAAGCCGTGAGGTAACGTTCAGATGTATCTAAGCCAATCACCGTGACGGGAAATTAATTTCACCTGAGGTGACCCCCTTTAGGCCTATAAAAGGGCCTGGGTTCCGCGCTGGAGCTTGCAGTAAATTATCTGTAGGTTGCGGGGGGACCTCTGAATGGCTTCCCTGATTTTTCTGGTGATTTATCATAAATCTTATCATTAATTGTAGACCTTTTAGTCATACAGTGGTAGTAATCACCTTAATCCAAGGGTCTGAATTCCAACAAGAATTGGCTAAGCTTTTGTTTATTTAAAATTAGAGTTATTCTCGTCCAGCTATTCTTATTTACTAGTCAAACAACTGCTTGTCCAACAGACCATAAAGTTGCTAATGTGGATCTTTGCTAAATATCAAAGTGCTTATTTATTGCCTTTAAGGAGCCATTTTACTACAAAAAGCCGTCCAAAAGGAAGCTAAAGTTTCCAAAAAGAACACCTTGGTGCTACTGAAAAATTTAGAATCTTTGGCTTTACTATAGCAGTAAAGCTGATAATGAGCCTAAAAAAATTGTAGATAATATAGTGAAAACAGTTATTATTTTATTTAAAGCTAGTCTTTTTAATGAAATTATAAGTCTATATACTTTATCTTAAAGAGTATATATCTCAGAAAAATTATGTAATATTTTAATATTAAATTAGGTTCATGGTAGAAGTATATGTTTATTAAAGGTAAGCCAACCAGGTGATGGACATTACTGAGTGCTCAATAAGCTAAAATATTATTTAACCAAGGCAATCTGACCAGGGGATGGGCATTACCAAAAGAAAGAAATGACATGAAACCTGAGCAGGGTCAACTCCGTCAAAGAAAGTGCTTCCACCTCTGTATTGGGACTCAAATTTTTCTATTTACGTCATGGGTAAGGTTTTCATATTATTGGACCTACTAACCGCTAATAGCTTCCTTTGGCTGGCACCCCAATTGATGTGCGAAGGGTGGGAATTAAACCTGCAACCTTCAGGTTGGTAGCCATATGCCCTACTGACTCGCCTTCCACCAACTTGATAAGCTAAAATATAAAAACACTAAATATCAAACTGAAACATCCAAATTAAGCAATAAAAACTAAAAAAAACAAGCTAACCAGGTGGGAAAGTGGAGAACCGCTTATCCAACTATGGCAGAAAGGAGGGGATTAGGGGCACATCCTCATCTGTGTCTTTTTATCTGAGAGAAAAGCATGGGCAAAGGTGGATAGTGAAGGCTTAGGAGCATTGGCAGTATGCAGTTTTATATCCCCTAAGAGTGGAATATCATAAAGATTGCCTACATGGATATGTCTTCCAATATAAATGGCAACAGCTTCTTCCATTTGGATGTGGGTGTTAGGAAGCTTGGTGAAAGTGGCAACAATATTTATTCAAAGTAAGCCAACCAGGGGACAGACATTACCAAAACTAAAACTAACATAACTACTTGGTTAAAACAAAACGCCCTAATGAGCGGATTGAGTGAAACGTATCAAAAAACAACCAACCAGGTGGGCAGTGGAAACCGCTTATCCCTCTATGGTGGAAGGGGAGGGGGGTCAGAGGCTTGTCTTTGGCAGCCTCTTTGGAAGCAGCTATTTCCTCCCATAGTAGAGTGCATGTCATGGCTGACAGTAATGGCGTTGGGGCATCTGCGGCATGGAGTTCAATACCTCTGATGATTGGGATTTCATGGAAATTGCCAACTAGATAAATGACACTAATTTAGTTTCTTTCTGCTTGGCATAACTTTCTGAAAAAATATATGAACTTATAAAAAAAATCAAATTCACCCGTAGTAGTTTCACTCTAATGTCCTCAGATTCTCCGCCAGCTGCTACAGTGTGGGGCAGCAGCAAACCCCCCCCTCGCCGTTTTCCATCTGGCAGGAAAATGCGCTAGGACTGGTTCACCCAGTCATTCCAAACCTATGGGCTTATTCGTTCTGCCTAAAGAACTAGACGCCCACCTTACTCATACCCAAGCGGTACCACACTGTCCCCTTGTGCTCCCCCAGAGCAACATGCAATATGGCCTAAGGGTTGAATATGGAAAACTATTCCTATACCATGACCAAGCCATCATCAAAATGGCACAGGTGGTGATGACACCCACCAGCTTCATCGATTTCCGCCCCTACAAGGGGTATTTCAACCGTGGCTTCACCTGTGAAGCTGATGCTGCCACTGCAGCAACTGTGCCCCTGGTATTCCAGGGCACCCCTCTCCCCACAACTCGGACTCAGCTCCCAGCAGACACCACCTTGGTGGTTCAGTTTGCTGGTTTGCCCACCCACCTCCCCCCTGAAGTGCTCCACCAGAAGCTGATGGACGGTTTGGCAGCCTATGGCTCCAACCCCATCTTACAATTTGTGGTCCCAAATGGGGCCACACAACTTGCTGGGCCTTGGGCATATGCCATGATCAGCCCTGAATTTAACAAGATTGCTGTCAATTCTGCCACGCACCGTTATTCCCTCAGTGCCTGACCATCCATTTTGGGCCCACATTGAGGGTGGGCGGACAATCTGTCCATCATGTTTCGAGTTATACCACTTGAAATGCAAGTGCCCCTTCTCAACCAATTCAGGTGTATCGGATAACTCATCCACCAACCTCCAATCCACTGTCCTTCCTGTAAAATTTCTGACATGGGGCATAATCCTACCTCCTCCACCCCCAAAGCCTGTTGCTGCAGCTGCATCTGCAGCCACCGATCAGCCTCCTCCTTACCCCAATGCCATAAATAATTCCTTCAATCAAGCATTGGATTGGATCCCAGTTCAATCCTATGCTTCCTCAAATGAATTGAACAAACTTTAACTGTACGCTGATTCTCCAATCCAACTAAAAAAAAACTATGGGAATTATTAACTGAAATTGACAAATCAGGTAAGTTCATTGAAGAATCATCTCTGCAAATTGAGTGGTTTGTTAATGCAGAATGGGACGCCAAATGCCCCCCTCAACTTTATACCCCACAGCCAAACGCCGAATCATTTTGCAATGATCACCAGCTTGCAGTCAAAGCAGCTGCAACACCAGATTGTCGTCCCCTGCGTAAAGCTGTCACAAAATCAGTAACAATATTCAAAGGAGGAATTCCACCTCTTGTTATTCCCGCAACCTTAACTCCAAAAAGCAAAATATTGGTGAACAAGTATTACAAAAATGCAAATGATGCTATCCAAAACGTGGCAACTATAGCACGGAATCCAAAGGCAAAAATAACCCAAACCAATATTGCCACATTTGTTCAACTCCCAGATGCCCAAATTAAAGCTGAAAAAGCTTTAACCAAAAATATCATAGTGCAATTAACTTAGCTGGCAATTTCTTTAAAATTCCAATTATTAGAGATATTGAACCACATGCCATAGATGCCCCAACGCCATTACTGACAGCCGTGACATGCACTCTACTATGGGAGGAAGAAGCTGCTTCTGAAGAGGCTGCTGAAGATAAGCCCCCTGACCCCCCTCCCCTTCCGCCATGGAAGGATAAGCAGCTTCCACTGCCCACCCGGTGGGTCAGTTTTCAAAGCGTTTCACTCAATCCACTTATTAGGGTGTTTTGTTTGAATCAAGTAGTTAAGTTAGTTTATTAGTATATTTTTAGTTTTGGTAATGTCCGTCTCCTGATTGGCTTGCCTTGAATATGTATAAATGGCACTGATATATTCAATTAATTCTTTTTCAGCTTTGATGTGGGTGTCTGGGTGTTTAATGATCGTGGCAATGTTGTTTTGGGTTATTTTTGCTTTTGGATTCCGTGTTATAGTTTCCACGTTCTGGATAGCATTGTTTACATTTTTGTGTAGCTGGTTCACTGTGATTTTACTTTTTGGGGCTAAGGTTGCGGGGATAACAGGAGGTGGAATTCCTCCTGTGAGCATTGATACTGATTTGGTGACAGCTTTACACAGGGGACGACAATCTGGTGTTGCAGCTGCTTCAACTGCAAGCTGGTGATCACTGCGAAATGATTCAGCGTTTGGCTGTGGGGTATAGAGTTGAAAGGTTATCTGGCGTCCCATTCTGCATTAACAAACCGCTCAATTTGCAGTAATGGATCTTCAATGAACTTACCTGATTTGTCAATTTCAGCCAATAACTCCCATGGATTTTGGTTGAATTGGATTGGGGAATCAGCGTACGGTTGAGGTTTGGTTGATTCAGTTGAGGAAGCATGGGATCAAACTGGGATCCAATTGGATGCTTGATTGGAGGAATTATTTGTGGCATTGGGGCGAGGAGGAGGCTGATTGGTGGCTGCAGGTGCAGCTGCAGCAACAGGATTTGGGGTGGGGGTGGTAGGATTGTGCCCCATACCAGAACTTGTACAGGGTGGGCAGCGGTTTAGAGGTCAGCGGATGAGTCATCTGTTTTGTCAGAAGTGGTTAAGGAGGGGCACTTGCGTTTTGAGTGGTCCAACTCAAAACATGACGGACAGATCATCTGCCTGCCCTCTACGCGGGCCCAAAACAGATGGTTGGGCACTGAGGGAATACCGGTGCGTGGCAGAATTGACAGCAATCTTGTTAAATTCAGGGCTGATCATGGCATATGCCCAAGGCCCAGCAAGTTGTGTGGCCCCATTTGGGACCACAAATTGTAAGATGGGGTTGGAGCCATAGGCTGCCAAACCGTCCATCAGCTTCTGGTGGAGCACTTCAGGGGGAGGTGGGTGGGCAAACCAGCAAACTGAACCACCAAGGTGGTGTCTGCTGGGAGCTGAGTCCGAGTTGTGGGGAGAGGGGTGCCCTGGAATACCAGGGGCACAGTTGCTGAAGTGGCAGCATCAGCTTCACAGGTGAAGCCAAGGTTGAAATACCCCTTGTAGGGGCGGAAATCGATGAAGCTGGTGGGTGTCATCACCACCTGTGCCATTTTGATGATGGCTTGGTCATGGTATGGGAATAGTTTCCCATATTTGACCCTTAGGCCATAGTGCATGTTGCTCCAGGGGAGCACTAGGGGGCAGCGAGGTACTGCTTGGGTACAAGCAAGGTGGGCGTCGAGGTCCTTGGGCGGAATGAATTGACCCATGGGTTTGGAATGACTGGGTTAACCAGTCCTAGCGCATTTTCCTGCCAGATGGAAAATGGCAAGGGGGAGTTTCGCCGCTACCCCATGCTGGAGCAGCTGGCAGAGAATCTGAGGAAATTTTAGCAAAACTACTGCAGAAAAATTTAATTTGTTTTTAATTCACGTAATATTGCTCAGAAAGTTAAGCCAAGTGTAAAGAGAGTTGAAAGCAGAAATAATGGTACAGGTAATTTTAGTTTTGATTCTGTGGTACCACTGCAACTTTCTGGATTTCATTATCATTTGTTTTTTAATATTTGAGATTTTTATTCTTTCCCAGAGGGGTTATGATCAATGAGATAATTGGAGCTGGATACCCCTGCAAGCATCACCATTGACTTGGTGAAAGCTTTTCAGAGGTGACAACAGATGGGTGAGGTAGACACTTTAACAGCAATCTGGTGGTCAATTTCAACCAGAGTGGAATTCAATATGGGACATAGAAACAGTAGTGTTGGCATTATATTCAGCATGGAAAGTTGTTTGAGATGATAATTGAATGGTTTAATGAATCACCCAATTCAACAACCTCAGTTAATAATCCTCAAGGGTTTTGGTTGAACTGTATTGGTGCATTGGCATAATATTGGGGTTTAGTTGTAAATGAATGGAAGCTTGGTAATAAACCTTAGTCCAATCTACCTCCTGATTATCTGGGGTATGTTAATTTATTGGTGAGGAGGGGCCTGATTGGATGGTACAGTGCTGCAGTAGCATCTGGCTTTAAGTGAAGGAATAGTCTTGAATCTGGACTGAAAATGATGTGGGGTTGGTAGTGAAGTGGGTGCTGGTGGATATGATCTTAGATTTGGCAGAAGCTAAATGGAGGGACATTTGTGCATTGAGTGAACCAACTAAAAAAAGGATGGACAGATAGTCCACCTGCCTTCCATGTGAGCTCAGAATGAACTACTGGGGCAGAAGGAACAATGGCATAAGGGAAACAACTGGTAAATCTTATTTAAATTAATCCAGATTGTGGTAATTTTCTCAAGGATCAATGAGATGAGTGTCTCCATTTGAGACCATAAACTTGAAAAATGGAGTCAGAGCTTTAGGCTACTAAACCAACCACCAGATTCTTGTGGAACACATTGGGGGAAGATGGGTGGGGTAAAAGATTAATTCTGAACCACCATAGTGGTGTCCAATGGTAGCTGGGTGTGAGTAGCGAGGAGAAGGGTGACCTGGAATACCAGGAACACAGTTGTCACAGTTGTAACATTAGCTTCACAGGTGAATCCTGAATTGAAATACCCCTTATAAGAAGAGAATTCTGTAAATCCATTGGGTTCCATCACAGCCTGTGATAACTCAAATTATCTCTTTATATGCATATTAGAACAACTATCAATATGAACAAAGGCCTAATTGCCTGTTGCTCCAAGAGAGCACCAGGGGCTTTGAGGCACTACCTGAGAATGTACAAGGTGGAGGTCAAGACTATTAGTAGGAACTTTTGTCTAAAGATTTGGGAGATTGGATGACCCAGTCCAGATGCATTTTCCCATTGTACAGATAACAGTCAGAGTTTTATTACTGTCCCACATCAGAGAAGCGGTGGGAGCCAAGGACATTGAGTTTGAACTCGTTGTGGTGAGTTCATAGTTGTTAATTTTTGCTTTATATTTGTAAATTTTCTTTGAAAGTGATGCCAAGTGTAAAAAAATTAATGTTAATTTATAATTTATATAAGGATTAAGATATTTTGATCTTATTACTATCACTTTTAGTAATATGATTCGATTCAAACAGCACAATTTGATAATCAATACCAGATGAGATAAGTATGAATAATAAAGCAAAGAGCTGGGCAAACGCGGTAAAGGGCAGCGGACCTGGACCTGCACTGCCCAAAGGTACCAAGCGCACAGATACAAATAAAAATCTCAGTAAAAATAAAAAACCCGATGTGGCGCTCCATGGGTTTCATTAATTTTTTGGTAAAATACTGCATTTATATGGAAATATCCCAATCGCAACCACTGTCATTGGTGGAACACAGGATATGAGTTTTCCTGGGCGTAGAAACACTGACAATGTGGGAAAAGTTCAGCGAAGCCCAACATAAATTTTTCCCACGCACATTGTGCTTAACAACCCATACTATCTGCAGAGGTTGTGTAGATCTTGGGTTTAAAACTGCAGAAGAAGTGAACGAAGCTGTGAAGGTCAGAGTAGTACTCAATCTTCCTGGCAGACAGCATTTGGTACTGACAAAATGCACCCGTTGGACTGAATCAAAAGACATTTTTATAATTTTTAATTATCTTCCAACCACAATGGCGTACACAGTAATCAAAAGACATCTCTGAGAAGGCTTGGAAGCCTACAGAGAAATCAAACAATTTTAAATGCAAAATTCCAGCTGATGCCGACCCTTAGCACTGGGAAGGCAATAGCAATTATTTCCCCAAACCAGGATGTAGTAGAGGATATAACAAAGATCCCTCACATAGCATCCTTCATCTTTGGTGGGAAAAAGTCCCAGCTGTTCTGCGCAACAGTGGAAAGCGCACCCCCATATGCAACCACTGCCAGGCCTTTGGGCACAAGGTTCACGCTTGCCCATAAAAGAAGGCCTGAGAGAAATGGAATTCTGTGAGGAGGAAATGGGCGAAGACAACTCAGAGTACGCCAAAATCATGGATACCACACATAAGCTTTCAACTGGGGAGAACACGGGCAATATAAATTAATTGACCCTATTTCCCCAAAAAGATGAAAAATGGCCAAACAAGCATACAATCTGGCCGCAGCCAAGGCAAAAGCCTCAGTGGAATCGTCCATATCACCAGAGCAGATCCAGGAAGACATGGATGCATTCAATTCAATGAACCAATCAAATACTTTGGAAGACCAAACAATCAATCTGACCAGATTGAATTAGGTGGAACTTGATTTGGAAATGAATGCAGAAAAACTGGTGT